>VZTL01055860.1:16824-51834 GCA_013400535.1 Scopus umbretta | reverse complement strand
TTTTTTTTTTTTTTTCTTGAAAGAATCAAGAGCAGACCTTGATGTGAGGGATGTAGGGGTTTGTGTTGGAAAATTCTCCGTTGTCTTATTGAGCTGTTGTTGATTTTGCTGCTGTTCTTGTTGTATGAGCCTGGCTACTATAATAATTATACCTAAACATGTCTGTGCCTGTACTGCCCATCATCCACAGTAAATCAAAGCATGGACCCTGCAGGCACTTACAGCAAGTTAACACAAATGAAAAACACTAGTGGCTTTGCCTGGGAGAAAACAATGTTTTATTTCTTTTTCCTGGATGATGACACTACTAATTGTACAGCTTTCGGAGCGTGACTGTAACTTCCTTTGACATCAGTGAGCGTTGCCTTGATCATACACGTGTGCCAACGCGGTGCAACCTCCGCTGCGGGGCTTCAGTGGTGCTGCCCCTCCGCTCCTGCAGAGTCCGTGGCTCCGTCCCTTGGCTGCAGAGCCGGTCGGAGAGATGCGGCAACCCGTGGGGTGGCTCCTCTGGGCTGCAATCCTCCTTCCTTCCCAACTGCCTGAGTGGCTTTCTCTCTGCTTTAAAAAAAGGTATCTGTGATTTCTTTAAAATTATTTTTTATTTTTAAATAGGTTTAGCATCCCATCCTGAGACGTGTTGGGCTTTCCAGGCAGGTGGCCATCAACAGGCCCAGTCAGGCCACTTCTGTCTTCAGTGGAGCCAGTGGTGGGGTTTAATGTGGACTGTAATGAGTTGGTTTTGGGCCATTTAAGGCACTTAAAAACCCTGCCCTGCAGCACTTTCAGCTTCTTAGCTTGGTCCTGTAGAGCATCTGGGAAGGGGAAAATAGTTTCGATGACTTCCTGTAGTGCTGGTGAGAAATGGTCTGTCACTAGCCCCGGAAATGCACAACACAACTTGTCTCTGCTTGCACTGTGTAAACCGGTTGTAAATAACATTTCTTCTGTGTCTCTGCAGACTTCAAAGATTATTCCAGCTGTTGGAGGAAGCCTGGTGAGAGAAGGTAGCTGCAAGTTTAATCGTAGCTTCAGGACTTGAGCTAAATCAAAATCCAAACAATCTGATAAAAATTATAGCCACTTGAATGTTGCTAAAGGTTAAAAGTGCGCCCTCTTCAGAATGACTATTAATGTTTTACATCTTAAAATAAAGGAGTTTATTTATACTCTTAAATAGCATTGAACATACATTATATTTTTGCCTTCGAACCATCTGAACAGTTCTCATGATAATGCGGATTAAATCTAGTGACAAGTGCATATAATGACAGTATAAATGTCAGTTTTGCTATCAGATGTGTTGCACTGGTATCTTTTTAATATTAAACATGATTATGTCCCGTATTGCTTAAACAAATCACGGCATCCAGAGTCTTGAGAGGATGTCTCTGTGTTCTGCCACAGGGTGAAATCATTTGTTGACTTTTCATATTTAAATAATTAGTTAATAGTGTTGACATTTACATGTTTGGGGTGTTTTTAGATTGGTTTTTTTTTTGTTTTTTGTTTTTTTTTGAAAGCTGGTGTTTGAAATTCTTTCATTCGTATCCTCTAAGTGGCGATTAAACAACAGCAGCTCATGCTGTGGTCAGGTGAGCTAAGGCGCTGCTTTCGTGGCTGCATCTTTGTGGTGCGATTGCATGTGAGATGGAGTTGCCAGCCTGTGTTGGGATGACCTAGCTTTATGGATTTTCACTGCAGTGCAATGCGTATGATGGATACACTGGCAGTCAGTAAACCCAGAGCTGAGGTTTCACATGGCCGTTTTTTTCCAGAGGCTTGCTGTGATGTTTTTTAGTCAAAATTCAGACACCGCTATTCACTGTTAGGATCTTCAAGTGACCCTAATTGCCGGTTTCCTTTGGAAAAGCCCAGCCTTTTTCTTTGTTCTTGCACTTTGGAAAAAATATAATTTTCTGTTCCTGCTTTGCCCTTGATAGTGGGTGTTCATATTATTGTAGTGGTCCGGACCTAGGAAAAGCCTGTGCTATCCAGAAGGAAATGTTTTTCTGGCAAAGAAGCTAGAGGATCGGGTAGAACAAGAGTAATAATAATAATTACTGTTGTATTTTAAGCTGGAGGTTTTCATTCAGGACCAGGATGCAAACAGAGTGAAAAGGCAGCTGCTACTTTCCAGTAGTGAAAAGGCTTCAATGTTATCAGATACTGAATAGCTGGAGGGTGATCGGAGGGGTGGCGCAGAGAGGAGAGGCAGCCTGCTGGTAAAGCATCCTGGCACCTCTGCCGCTTGCCCAGAGCTGGGAGGTTGGATAATGCTGGAGTTCTTGTGAGTTTTCATGGAGCAGGATGTTTTTAAAGTCTTGCTCTTGACCTTCCATGTGTGGACACAGCTCTCTCCAAATGATGTGTGAGCTTTGGATCACCTCTGATGCGTTAGACGGGGCTTTGCCGGCCTGCCTTGCTGCCCTGCAGCAGACTGCTGGCCCGCTTCCCTCCGCTTCACACGGCAGCATCTGTTTGGGAGGTTCTTCACCCAGCATGGTTTGCGCAGGGAATATTTAAAGGTGCCCACAAGGTTCCTTTGGTTTGGTTTATTGCATTAGTAAAAAGCGTTGTGGTACAGCTCATTAGGACTATAAGCAAATGTTCTGTGTGCTTTTGCAGCCATATCGTGAGGTCGGAAATAAATGGCAAGGCACGTATGCTGCTGACGGGGCTTTGAGAATTGACTCTCGCCGATATGTGACGTGTCTGTTTGGCAGTGCTATGTCTTTGCGTGAATTTACAGGGTGAGGTTTAGCTGGATTCATGCTGAGGTCCTGGTTCTCTGAGCCTGCACAGTGCATACTTGGGCTCTGCTTTGGAGCAAACCAGCAGATGACGTAGACAGAGAGAGCCTGAGGGGCCCTGCTGGAAATGAAGCCTGTGGTGATTCCCTATGGATTAGTAGGGTATGGGGGAAAGACCTGCATACTATGTTAAAGCAGGATATAGAGTTTTGTTTCTTTCTCTTTGCTTCCTCAACTATTTCCAGGAGCTGCATCCTGGAACATCATTCCCAGAGCTGTTTCCCTCTGGAGTTGTTTAGTGACAGCTAAAAGGATTCTTGAACATTAATAAATATCAGGCAATCCACTGCTGGCTTGTTCAGGTGTAGGTTGCAAGTGTGGGAAGACTAAGGAGAAAGTGGAAGGGAGGGGAGAGAGGATTTCAAGATGAATCACGAGTGAGTAGAGGGTACTTCCATGTCTGGGCATGGGTTGAGGAGCAAAGGATAGGAAAAGAAACAGTGGGAGGGTGCTGGTTTCTGATGGTGGTGACTGAGTAAAGGAACATAGAAGTTTTGGGGACCTGGACTGTGCCAGGAACCTGGCTGGGGAATGGGGAGAGGGAGAAAGATGGATAGGGAGTTTTAGCTATATTAGCCTTTACTTTAATTGGCTTTGGTGTTTTTTTTTAAGCTGTCTTAAATACCTGTGATTTTCAGTATGGCTAAAACAACACAGTTAAGGTCTTTGTTTGGTGTTCTTAGGTTGACAAACCTAAAATGTGCTTTCAGACTTAGCTTTGCATTAGCTAACTGTATGTGAAAGTGTGTCTGCCCATAGATCCTGGGAGACAATGAGGTATGAAGGATCTGGCTGAGACTGAACCAGATTTGACTCTTGTCAAAGTGTTGGTAACTCTGGGCATGTTTCATCCCTTATGTTATTGGTTTGTTGTTTTATCTGTAAAAATGAAGATGATGATGATAATAAATGGAATTTTAGTATCTATTCCCAGAAGCTTTGAATAAGTCACTATTGTGGCAGGCAGACAAAAGCTAAAGGAGCGTGTTTATTGCAGAAATTCACATCACTCACTAACTCTTCTGAGAGATTTCCTTTTGGCTTCATAATTTTTTCTGCTGCGCAAGTACTTCTTAGCCCAAATGTTTATAAAATCAATTTAGCATTCCATCAGTCCTGCAGATGTAACAGATCCGTCACAGTCCGCTTGCAGTGTACACCCTGCAAGGGGGTAGTTTGCCCAGCGTGCTGTCCTGGCTCACATCTGCATTAACAGGATCACTGGCAAGAAGAGGGAATCTGAAGCATCCTGCAATAATGTCCTGTGCATATAATTTACCTTTTTCACTTCTGTTGCTTTTCCTCTACTCTGTGCTCTTCCCCCAGTGAGCAGCCACAGTGAGACATCCCCAGTCCATGTGCCAGTGTGGAAGACAGCTAAGGCTTTTACATCAAAAGCAATTCGTCTCCCAGCTGATGTGTTGCTGGAGTTTTAGGAGCATCATTACTCATTTGGGTAGTCCTGTTGGGTATGTCAACCCTGCATGTTGAAGGTTGTTCAGATATTGCCATCAGGACCAAAATTGCTCTCTAGCAGCCGGAGGTCAGCCCTCCACTGAGTCAGGAGCTTATGAACCCAAGTACATGTGGTGGCCACTGGTGCTCCCAGGCAGCTGGAGGCTTGCACAGCAGCTGTGTGCAGAAGGCAGACTGGGCAAGGAGCTTGTCATGGCCACAGAGCATGCTGTGCTCATGGCCATTCTTGCAGATGCCCTTCAGGGGTTATATGGAGCTACTCACTGGCTTTAATAGGAATCATTAAGCAGAAATTATGTAGCTCATTATCCTGTGTGAAGTGGGAGTTCTTGTGCAGTGTGTGTGTATGTTGAAGATTGTGGCTGTTATTGTGGTACATCCTTACAGATTTTAAATAATGTTGCTCTTACATGGTTTAAAGTTATTCATAATAGGATTGGCCACCTTCAGGGTGCACTTTATGCGTGGGCTATCTTTATTGTACTGATGGCATAACTCTATTTGTTGCTGAAGGTTAGCGGAAGTCCTAGTTTGTATTGTCCTCTTGGTTAAGTAGTTCTTGGCATTTGTGGAGTCATTTTCAATCCAGCTGAGATTAGAATCTGATTCTTTGGGTTTCAGACAAAAAGAATAGTGACTTCTTCTTGTGAGTGTTCATTTCCCTGCCAGTAGAGGCTGGATGACTTAATCTCTGCATATATCAACACGTTGATCAAGTTTCACAGCAAAGTATCCAGGGGTAACTAAAACAAATATTTAAAAATGTAAGCCTGGGTTGTAATTTAAGGCCTCGCTTGGTTATACTGTTCTGAGTGTAACGGGAGTGACAGCTCAGGGCTGGATTTTAGGGTAGCTTTATCTGCAGTAATACAGCTGTAGGTCTATCAAAACAGCCTTCTAAATCCAGAGCTGCCTGTGGCATGGCATTTGATCAAATATGCTGTAATAAAACCAGTATGAGGTTCTACATCCAAAGGAAAAATCAAGTCTTTGAGAATATCTCCCTTTCAGATACCTGTTAGGAAGTCATAGGGCTAAGATCCTGTGAAAATGACAAAGTTGGGTTAATTCTGGACATGTTTCCTGAGGGAGATGTGACTGGTTGGTTTGCTTTTTCCTTCTTTCTCTTTGGGTGATGCAGTGAGCGTAAGGCTGAAGCTCGTCTCCCAGGTGGAGATGGGAGCAGAGCCCTTTGCAAAGTGATTGCTGAGCGGCTGCTATTTACAGAGCAGGACTTTAAAACCAATCATCATGCAGAGTTGCATGCCATGTCTTGCAAATGGAGGTACTTCAACTGCTTATTCCAGCGGGTCAACCCCAGGTGTAGGTGAGAGGAATCAGGAAGTTGCTGAGATCTAGATGCAGATAACGCCATAGGCTGTACTCATCTCTTCTTTCCCATTGCTAGTCAGAGCCTTTCATTTGAAGTATTATTTTATCATGAGCCAAACAAAACCACAGAATTAAGTTAAAAACACACCAGGCTGTGAGTTTTAAAGCTATCAGTCAATCTGTTAATTTTAAAGAAAAACCTTTTTCTAGCTTACTTTCTTGTATTGATTCTTTTTTAGCTCTTAGCATCTCTTCCATGGCCATTCAAGAGTTGACTTTGACACTGGGTCACTGGGACAACAACAGGAATAAGAAGTGTGGGTTTTGCCACTGTTTCCAAAACCAGTATCTCTTTCCTCCGTGGAGCAGAGTTCATCGCTGGTTGTATTGTGAACATATAAAGGTTTGGCATCTTCTGTAATATCCAGATTTTCAAATCCAGCCAGAGATATTCACTTAGTAGTTATGGAATGAAGAAATAAGTCTGCAGACCAACAGTTTCCCCAAGGAAACGGTTTTGCCATCCTTGTCTATGTGCCAGGGTTCTTCCCACTGAAACAGGAAACCGAAGGGAAAAATGGAAATCCTGAAACTCTTAACAAGTTTGGGAACACTTTTCAAATTCACTTGGAGGGAGAATCACCTTCAGGTCTTATATTATATAACTCTGCAAAATCTCTGGAGGTCAAGTCTTCAATGCAGGTGTTGGCCTCATGGGCTTGTCTCACCCTCAGCAGTAAGTCCCAAAGCTGTATCTCTTAGGAGGGCATTAGTAATAAGCTCGCACACTGTATTTAAATGGACAGACTGGTACTCCACCTGCACTGGTACTGAAAAGACACGGTATTCTGATTTATTTTAGTGATAGCTTTCTCTATTCTGATTTATTTTAGTGATAGCTTTCTCTAATGCGTTACCAGAAAACATTTAGTATATCTCGGTATTTAGTGTCTGGGTGTTTCAGAAGATGAACCTTTAGAAGGAGGGAGCTTATGGAGCAGTTTGATAGGAATGACTGATAACAAGTCAAAATGCTGCCCGACAGCCCTGAACTGCTGCTATCTGGTATGGTCTCGCTGGGCTTCACAGCCAGCCCCTTCTGGACGCTCAGTTGCACTTACGTACTGGGGACAGAGGTTCAGCCTACAAACACGTAGTTTGTTTCACTGCTAAATAGCAAAAGGCTTCATGAGGAAGAACAGGATCCTTACTCACTCCCATTTTAGAAATGAAGGAATCAAGGCAGAGGCAGATGATTTGACTTGCTCCATGTCTACACAAGGGTTAGTGGTTGAGTGAGTTACAGGACCAATACTTAAAGGGGGCTTATAAGAAAGATGGGGACAAACCTTTTAGCAGGATCTGTTGCAATAGGACAAGGGTTAATGGTTTTAAACTAAAAGAGGGTAGATTTAGACTAGATCTAAGGAAGAAATTTTTTACAATGAGGGTGGTGAAACACTGGAACAGGTTGCCCAGAGAGGTTGTAGATGCGACATCCCTGGAAACATTCAAGGTCAGACTGGACAGGGCTCTGAGCAACCTGATCTAGGTGAAGATATGCCTGCTTATTGCAGGGGGGGGTTGGACTAGATGACCTCTAAAGATCCTTTCCAACCCAAACTATCATGATTTTGTGGTCTGCCTTCACATTTTTCATGAGCTGCAGACCGTACTTAGTAGTTCTGCCCAAGAGGAAGAAGACACTACAAAGTAGTTGTGCGGTTTCCTTTGGGTGGGACCTTTTTACTTAATATACAGAGTTGGTGGATCCATGAGGAGATCAGGTTTGGTGGTACTGAAAGCCTCTAAGCTCCTTTTGTGTTGGGTATAACTCTCTTCTCCCTTTTGCCATAGGCTGACTGATAACCCACTTCCTTCTGTTTAAACCAATGTCTAATGTACTCACTCATTTTGTCTAGGACCAGAAGAGCACAGAGAGGGGTGTAAGATATTTTGGCTCCATATTCTTCTGCTGCCACCAGCAGCTCGACAGTTAATCCAGCTCAACTGGAACTGAGGATCACCTGCATTTTCACCGAAAACCAAAGCTTTGTGATTTCAGCCTTTCAGGCTCTCTTCTGTCTTGTCATTTTACTCTATCTTGCACTGTCTTGGACTTCCCTTGTGCAGAGTGTGCATGTATGTGTATAGCAAGGAGTACATAAGGGAAGATATCAAAAAAGAAGAATCCCAATTTGTTGCCTTGCTGTCCCTCTAGCAGTGCACACCCCTGGCTATATCCTTGTCTGTGCATTGTATAAGCTTGGCCCAGCAATGTCGTGGTAGCGAAGTAAGGATCATCTTGGCTGGGATGCCGTGCGTGTTGATCTAACTCAAGATTTCCCTCCTGCTCCTACCTTTCCTGAAAGAGACACTTAATAACAGCATAAAAGAATTAAGTGGTATTTCTTTATAAAAAAGAGATCCGTATTTTAAGGTAGTCAGAAGTCACCCATGAGCCTTCATGGAGTTGCAGTTTATCTTAGTCCAGGCTTTGAATTGGCACCCTTCCATGAACAGACGGGTCTCCTGGGCTCCTTATCATCAGCAGAGCTAGAGACAAATGAATTCCACGTATGAAGGGTCACCCCAGCCTAGTAGCAGAGTCTCCCTGTATAGTTAATGCTCTTACTGATTACAGTGGGAGTGGTGCTGACTAACTTAGATTAGGTACATAACTTTTAGCTGGCTGAAATCAGATGAGAAAACTTCCCCACTTATCATCTTGGGTGGGTTCAGTGCCCTCTAGTAGTGCCACCACACTAATGTCTGTTAGAAATGGATATTGGTGAAAGAAAAGAGTAAAGAAAGGTCTTTATAGGTTAAAAAAAAAAAAAAAAAGAGAGAGAGATAATGTCATTAGTGTCATAGTTTTCTTTTAATTTGAAGACCCAGGATGGTTAGCAGCTGCTAATGTGCTGTGCTGGAGATGTCTGCTATTGAGAGCATGTGGGCATTGTGTTTTGTGAAAGTGGTTTTGGGACAAAAGTTCTTGACAAAGGTAAACACACTTAACTTACAGAGACTCTGTAGCTGGGAAGCTGCAATTAGAAGGGAAAAAAGCAGAAATTGGAAGAGAAAGAAAATTCTATTAATGTCTGTCTTTGTGGTAGTAAGTAGGTCAGTGAGCTGAGGAAGACCCTAGATAGACTTGCAGTTCTCGCACAGCGAGACTGGAAGAAAGATGCTGAAGCAGAGGCAGTGGTTTAATCGGGGGGTTGGTGGTGTAAAACAGAGTACTGGATACGTAGTCAAAATTGGAGAAAACTTCTTACATTCTGGTTTTAGAAATAAAGTTGGTGTCAGCCCTGCATTCCCACACAGAGATAGCCAAACTCGTTGTCTTTGGGTTTTATGGATGGAGGGGCTAAAGCAGATTAATTGAGGCTGTCCAAGATCATTCTGTTGCACATGTGATTGTTGCCATGCAAGGCAAACCGTGCCGCTACGTGGGTGGTGGAGGGACCGTGGGACCCCCTGCCCAGGGCTGCAGTCACGGGGCGTGCGCAGGAATCGAGGTGCCCTGATCGGGACCCGCAGAAAGCCGTTTGCGTGGTAAGCAAGTGACGACACCAATTCCCTCTACTGGATGAACACAAGGGTAAGAGTCCAATTATTTTGCACATAATGAGGAGGTCGCTGAAAGAGGGACTGGAGTTTGGCAGGGCAAAATAGGAGCGTTCTCGTGCTTCCATTTTGCACTGGGAAACCTCATTATTTAGTTGTGTGGTTATGAATGAAGATTTGGCTCTTGAGGTTTTAAGTGCTTGCAAGGAGTCAGCTATCATCGTGGTATAGCTGGGGATCACATAGGGTAGTGTAGGAAACGGGTTGCTGTGGGGAGGTGACTGTATAGCTTAGCTTTTTTGGAAGCATCCTAGGGCTGATGGAAGAGGAGAATACTTCATGGATCAGAATACGGACATGTCAATATAAAAAAGAATCAAATATATTAGTATTAACCATCTCTTTTTTTTTTTAGGAAATAAAATTTCAAACCTACCTTTAAGCAGGCTAATACTTATTAAATGAGGGATTAAAATAGTGATATTTCAGTCTAGGAAACTTGAAACAACTGGAAGAACGGAACTGTTATTTCACAGAGAGGGGATGCTGGTGAAATGAGAGAGATGGTTGGGATATGCATTGGTATTGGTCAGCCAGGAGCGCTCTGGGGCTGACTGGTGGTTATAAAGCTGCAGGAGGAGGCTTGGCAGCGCCCTGGGGAGCCCAATCTGTTGTTTCCATAGAAAACATGATGAGAAATCCTGAGTGATCCAGTGTTCTGCGAAGGCTTTGGAACCTCTAAATTTTTACTTATTTTTGTTTGGTTGCTTTGGTTTTGACAGAAAAGGATTTTCACCGAAATGGAATTGTTTAGGAACACTTTAAGACTTAAGAGTGCACTTCTATTTTCCAACTCTTTAGGGGACAAGGTGGAAAAGAAATAAAAAGAGATGGTTGTTGCATATCCAACAGTTTAAAAAAACTTTCATAAACTTGAATGGGACACTTTAATAAAAATAATTTTGTGCATGCACAGAACTAACAAGTATCCTGATCTGATTTTTCTCTTTTTATATCTGTATAAATTTACTTAATTCGTAGAGAGACAGCGAGCTGTGTACCTGTTTAGTTTTCACATTAATGAAGCTCTAGGTTGAAAGAAGTTGAAGTTATAAAAATGAAGTGCTGCATGGCATTGATTTCTGTAGGCACTAACAAGCCAGAATTTCAGTGGAGATGACAACAAAGTAATGTCTCTGTGGGCTCAAATGCCAAATTACAGAAAATGTAAATAAATTAACTGAGTCATCCTATTACTTTGCAGGCTAAGGAAGTTATGCAGACAATTTCTAGAATCTTCTAGAGGTATGTAAAACTAGTGATGTGGTACTAAAGGTGTATGACATAGTAAAATAATTTCTTGGTGCATTACAGGATTATATTTTGGAGCAGGTTGTTTCAGAGAAGAAATCATTCTTCATTTAATACACAGTTGTATCGTGGAATCGGTTGCAGGAGTAATAAAAGTCAACCCACCAAATGACTGGGACTAAAAGGCAAGTTGAGTCTTCTTCAAGTTATTGAATAAATCCATAGAAGTGTTGGGATAAATTAGTCCAAGTTATAAATTAATGATTAGAGGCTTGGATGTGGCTCTGTTGCCTCTGGAGGGGGTGGCAGTCTCTCTGCCATAGGATCTTGTTCCTGTAGCCCATCCTATGGGGGATTTTAAAACTACCTTATTGCACAACTGTCAAAATAAACTTGATGTTTTGGAGTGTCATATTTGTGTGTCTTGGTGGCTTTGTTAGTTGTTGCAGTGAATTTCTGATAAAAAGGACATGCCTTTTCCTCCCCCCCCAGCCTCCTTCATTGGTGCTTTGTGTTCAGCCTGAGGTAGCAGCATCCAACTGGAAACATCCCTTGTCTCACATGGCATTAGCTTCTTTAGGTTAGGTACTCCTGCATCAGGTTGGTTTGGTTTTTCGTTTTTGTTTTTTTGTTTTTTTTTTTTTTTTTAACCCTGTTTTAAGTATGGCAGTATGTTTGTGCAAAAACATGGGCTTTAGGTTGTAGTGTACAAATACAAGTGAAAAACTGGCCTAATAAAATCTCTAGTATGAGATGAAGCTGTCTGAGAGAAATTTTAGCTTTGCTGTAAAATCTCAGCCTAAAATTGAAAGGGGAGAATACTTGGCATGTTCATGAAAGTGAAGCAAGCAAGTCTGTGATATCATTAGTTTTATAGCACAGCTCCAGAACAGTATTTCACTTCAGGAGGAGTCATCATCAGCTCAATGGATAAAGAATAAATACATTATGTGCCTTGGTGTGGATCTTACTTTGGTGTAGTATGGGTATTTCTAATGCAAGGCCAGGAGGTGGTTCGGTTGAAGTCTTCCTTCCTTTCTATGATTGTTGCCTGGTTTTGCCTTCATAGCTGTAGCAAGTCAGTGGCTGAAAAGAATTCTGAAAAATACCTTGGTTGTATTTTCTGTCTTGCTTTTTGTACAGTAGAGGTATAACCCATAAGTTGTGATCTTATTCAGTCATCTTTGGAATTAATTTTTCAAGATTTTTTTTTTTTTAACAATATCGAAGGTTTTTCTCTTTGCCTTCCCTATTTTATAAAAGTCATGAAAAACCATCATGTCACGTGTGCCTTTTAAAAATGTTGGATTTTCTGATTTGGCATCTTTATTCTGATATATCTGGTCTAAGTTCGGAGGAGGTGGAGAGGTAACTTTTGGGAATATTTTTTTTTCCCTGTTTCTGAGTTGGCCTCAGATTAATAC
Source organism: Scopus umbretta (assembly GCA_013400535.1). Classification (NCBI taxonomy): domain Eukaryota; kingdom Metazoa; phylum Chordata; class Aves; order Pelecaniformes; family Scopidae; genus Scopus; species Scopus umbretta. The sequence goes on along the minus strand of VZTL01055860.1, from coordinate 39,908 downwards.
AATTTTTTTTTATTACTTTCTGGAAATAGAAATACAGAGAGATAATGCACCTATGCAGAAGTAATATCCGTCTGTAAGGAGGTGAGTAGAAAAAATATGTATCCTGCAGAAAGAGAATATATATTAGTTTACATTTCTTACTCTATTTTGAGCTTTAAGAAGCGATAGGGTGAGCTGTTGTTGCAAGCTTCTAGTTAATCTGATGTTTTTGAGGTCTCTTTTCCATTACAGTCAGGCAGACTTGCTCCACATTGAAGTTGCTAATTCTTGACGCACAGGATATTTTGCTTCTCGTTAAAATGTATTTATTTATTTTGCAGTGAGAATAGCTTGCTTAAGATGCTTCTTTTGATCTTTGGTAATGTCACAGACTCAATAAGACTGCTAGCATAAAGTAGTGTTTATCTCATTTCAGTTTTACATCTACTGTTAATTGGGCCTGAATAATATAACCCCATTGCAAAAACTGTTTTAGTTTGCTAGGTCTCAATATGACGTCCAATAAGATGCAGGTATTATTAGTGCTTGGAAATTGCTCCCTGTGTGTAACTGGAAGGCTTCTTCATGTGTTTCTGTGACTTTATTTGCATTTATTGGGTTTTAGGCCTTTTAAGAAATAGAGGGACAGGAGAAAGGTATAGTGAGAAGTGCAAAATTTTTGCAAAATATAATTTTTTTTTTTGAAGCTTGAATTTTTAATATCACATGTTTCTAGGGCAACAACTTAATGTAATGCAGATCAGCAGCTGAAATTCTTTTCCTAGCAGCTGCAGAGTGAAGTTAGCAGGACCCACGGTCTGTTGTGCAGCTGATACTGGGAGCTTTGTGGCTGGTGGAGGGTGGTGGTTGTCCCCCTGCTCTCCTTTGTGGCTGGTGTCTCTTTGGGGAGCAGCAAGCAGCACTGAGTGATGCCAGAATTATCCTCAAGAGAGGTTGTAATATAGGATGCTGCAAGTTCAGGGGAGTGAATAAAATCAGGTTTCCTATAGCTCTGTCTCGGGAAAAGCTCTGAAAGGAGGGAGGAGGTGACAAAGTGAGCTTTCTCCAGCAACTTGGATTGTAGAGGAATGTGAAACTTCACAGTTTTCTCCCATCTTGCTCTTGAAAGTTAACACAAGAAATAGATAGGACTGGGAGACAGTTTTCTGACAGAAATCCCAGAACCTTCATTCCCAGAAGCTGAGATGGTGACAGGAAGCTGGGTACTCAGCAAGGAGTTACCCGAGAATTTTGTTGACTGAGTTAAATCCTCCAACAAGCAGGTGTCGGGTAAATGTTTTGATTCTTTGCAGTGTATATTTGCATATTTGAAGCTTTCTGGTACTTGTGACTCATTTTAGTTTGCCCAAGTCTTAAAAAGAGAAAAAAACAGCAAGTCCCTTAATTTTTATGGTGGTTTTAAGACCTGCACGCCCTGAGCTGGTCTCCTCAGTGCAAAGGTCCAACTTGTGTCCTACTCGCATCTTGGGAGGTGATGTACCTGCAGGTCCTGACTGTCAGCATCTTATGGATAGTTACAGATATATCACACCTCAAGTGGTGTGAAGGGACTTTAACCACGGCTGTCTGACCATCTCCCACCCCAAATCCCTTTTGTACCAACACCTCTGACGGGTCCCTCTTGCCCTTCCTGGCATGACTTGTCTCTTAATTCTTGGCCAGGGTGAGTAAGTGTGGGTGTAACAGGCTGGAGCAGCAAGCAGCTCTGGCCCTTCCAGAAGGTGCTATGAAGTGTTTGATGCAAAGCAAAGCTTTATCTGTAGTGATGTTTTGTTTATAAAGGTTATTTTTTTTCTTCATGCAAATATGCTTGGAGGGGGGGTTGGGGGAGGAGAAAACATGCTGAGAGAGTAACACTTAACGCCTTGGAGCACTTTTTATTTTCCTGACAAAAAAAGCTTTTGCTGTAACTTTTTTCTATTTTGTCACTTCTCATTTGGTGGGATCATGAAGTATGATAATATGCTCTCTGTAACCTTCTTTGGTGTATTTTTGTCTCGTACGTTAATAGATTCCTTAGTACTTGAAGAAAAGCAAGTCTCAACTTACTAGTTGCTAATCAGAACGTGAAAGTGGTATGTTTTTTTCTAAAAACTGTAATTCAAGGTTATGCATGTGCAAAATAGCTTTAGGCTACAACAAATATTTTCTTCAGCAGGTCTAGCTCATTTTATTGACATATTGTTTTGTAAACGGCGGGTGACTTGCATTGTTCTCAACCAAAATAACTTGCATCAATCAACATAAGAGAGTAATTAATTTACATTTTTTCATTGTGGAAATGTTCCAGACTGTTTTTTACTGTTTTTTACTGTACAGTGCTAGACTTGAGAGAGGAAAAGTGCAATAACATTTTGGGTTTGTAGTTTGTTTTTAAGTTATTCTTCACTTCTGTTTGTGCCGGAGAAAGTGTTGTGACCTTCTTAAATTTGAGCTTGGCATAGCGTTGAATGAAAATAAAGCAAGACTTAGGAGTGAAATTGTATTTTGCGACTGTGTCACACATCAGTACAGCCTTAACGAGATGAGGAGAGGTTGGCTATTGCGTGCCATAGCAAAATGTAGTCCAAAATGCTTGTCAAGAACAAATGCAAGAGAGTTAACTATTTCCTTTCCGTATGAGAATCTGAGGCCAACAGAGGATACTATGGCAGATACGGTGTCTGATGAATGTTGTCAGGGGTGTGCCTGGCACCTCACCACTGATCAAAGCCGGGTGAACGTTATGTGCAGCATGTTGTCTTTGAGTAAGTAAATGCTAGCTCTTTCTTGCATGAGGCACCAACAGGTCCCAGATCCACCTGAATTTCACTAGTCCATTGCTGAAGTGCAGTTAAAACATAAGTTTCTGAATCTGATGAAATGTAAAGAGCAGTGTGGTTATCGCTGCTGATGGATTGACAGGAGGCGGCTTTTGAGGGAGTGTGAACTTGTGTCTCTGAAGCTGTAGTGATGGGATGCCCCTTCCTCTCCTCCTCTGCACCCTGAATGTACTCTGTGTGTGACTTAGTAACAGCTTTTTTTTTGTTTTCTTTTTACCTCCAGGGTAATGGAGCAGCGAAGCAGGATGCTCAGAGCCTCCGTGTAAAGGGGTGTCATAAACAGGCTATGTAGGCAAATGACTTTACCCATATTATCATTAAGAATAAAACCTCATATTTTAAAACCTGAGACAATGTAATGCATAAAAGTCTGTCTTCATTTTACATTATGCATTCTCTGTTACAGTGCTTGGTCTGTTGCCAACATATTATACATTGGCACTGTGACCTTATTTCCTCACTTTTAAGCAGGATCCCACCACCTGAGGGGATGTCACTGGAGGTGAGAAAGCTGCTCTGGGAGGCAGGGCATCAGATAAGATTGGCCTGACATCAGCTAAGGACATCTTTTGGGCAAAAAAACCCAAACAAATGAACCACTCTTATTTCTCACTATTTTCATTCCTGAAACAAGATTCCTGATATTTTACTTGAGGAGCTGCCCATGAATAGATAGCATTCAGGCTGATGATGTTGGCCTCTCTTGCTAGCGGCTTTCTGATGGCAAATTGCATCACCTGTGCTGACTTGTTATTGTCCTGCAGGTGAGAGTGCTACTGTGATTAAGCTATTGCTGCTGTAGAGACAAGGGCTGGTGTCGGATCTTCTGGCGTGAAGGTCTAGTCCCGAGCTGTGAGGTCAGGATGTAACTGAGGTGCACAGCGGTACTGCTTGTGCTGACCAAGCCTAAGCTGCTTCTCCGTGACCAGTGCCGAGAAGCAGCAGGGTTGGCCCAGCTCACTGGTAACATGCCTAATCTGCAGAGTATGTGCTGCCTCCTGCTTGCTCGTAATCCAGGGTCTCACTCCTCCTGTGCACACGCAGAAAACCCCTGCTTGCGTGCAGTGATGTTTTCAAGCTGGCTGTGCTGGAGGTGGCTTGGAGCCCATATTCTGCTTTCACTCAATCTGGGAACCCTCCCACTTCCCAGTGAGGAGTCAGGCAAAATCCAGCTGAGTACCAATAAGCTCTCCAGAGCTTTCCTGCATTTTTCCCCAGGTGCCTGAAAGGGTGGATGAATTTCCTTATTTGCTGGCAAAGAATCAGAGAAGTGCTTGACCCAGCAATGAAAAAGTCCTTGTGATTATTCACTCAGGAACATTAAAGGTAAAGGAAGCCAAAGAAGGTTATATAGACATATGGGCAATCTGACTGCTGGCAACTTGGCAAGACTGAGTTAGTCCTAGGTGCTCTTATCTGTGCTAACTCTGCTGGGAAGCGTCAAGCTGACTGGAGAAATGCAGTTGTGCTTTCAGTAACTTGCAAAGAAATCTGACTGTACTCTGTACCAGTCTGAATGTGTGCTGCTTTCCTTCCTTTCAGTGAAATCAGAAGTGTCAGGGTACTGGAATTAAGATGCTTTTTTTGACTCAAGTATGTTTTCTCATCCCAGTTACGTTGAATCAAGTGGTGTGGGGGCCCAAACTTGGACTGTCTGCATCCCAAGTCTACATTTCTCTTTGCCCTGTGCTTCATTGATGTGATCTGCGAGCAAAAGAGAATTTGGGAACTAATCTAGTGAAAGCCTGTCCTCAGAGCTTCAGTTTTTAATCTCTTCCTAGAAAAAAAGTGATGGGTGCAGTATATGGCACCAAATACAGGGACCTGAACAGTGCACCCATGCTGGCAGAGACCACGTACTCCCAAATTTGCTCTTTGTAATGACGTTATGCAGTATGAATATTCAGAGTATTTTATTTTACTTCGAGTTAAGGAATTGTCTGATAAGCTGTCATTCTGAGAGTGTCTGGATGCAGTCTGTATTCCTCTTCCATCTCGACTCCTTTTAAAAGCTTCTGATAGTATCCATGGTCCTGGCAGCATCCATGGGCTGTTTTTGGAGAGCACACAAATGACTGAGCCCAAAGCCAACTGGTGAAATGCTCACTGAGCACTGTGATGCTTGAATAGGCATGAAGGCTGGAGTTGGGTTGCCTAAACACAGATACCTACTGCCATGGTACAGAAGGGCATGGATTTCTCATAGCTTCCAGGATGCATCTAAGATGCTACCACGCCACAGTGCTTGGGCAGCTCAAACTCTTGTATGCTTCTGTTAATTAGGTGATAGCTTGCTATGTGAGGAGGAAAAGTAGTCTGTATCTCAGTGCAGTGTAGTGCTTCACAACTGTTTCTTCTTTCCTGGCAAAACAGAAATTTATTTGATACTGATCCATTATGCTAGTTTAATATATCCATTGATCAGGAAGTTGGAATATTATTATTTTATTTTTTTTTAGGAGAAAATGCAATAAAGATGAGCTGAAAGGCAGCAATGTACTAAAACAAATTCACTGAGATAAATCCCATTGGGATGTGCTTGTATCTAATTCTTCAGTAGTGTACTATTGCAGCAGGACAGGCATTTGGCATCACACAGGAGTTAGGTGTGCATTGACATCTTCCACTATTTTAATTTGCTTTGCTGTCATGTCTTGCAAACTTATCTCTAGTCTCATGCTATCTGCTCCATTTAATAACTGGATATTGTTAGAATAAATCTTAGCAAAGGGAAGCTGGAAACATAAATGAAAGGAGCTCAAACACTAAATGAGAGAAGAATCCAAGTTTCCTTGGGGTTTATTTTGTTGTTGTTGTTGGGTTCCCCCCCTTTAAAAAAAAGGTAAAAAAAAAAAAAAATCTCTCCCTTAATCTGGCACTGTGGTAGGCAGTTTGTATCTGGCCCTAAGGAACACATCGCTCTGAACAGGTAGAACAGGGAAATAAACGCAAATAGTGGCTCAGATTCTCTAATCATCTTGGATACCCAGCATGAGTGAAACAAAGCCTAACTTTTTTTTTTTTTTTTCCCCTGAGCTACATCAAACTCCTGCAGCTCACAGGAACTACCTGTTTTCACCCTTCTTGAATGTGGGTTCTTTCAAATGCCATTTTAAAACCGTTTCCAAACAAGATTATGTTTCTTTCTTGAGATCTAGACTTTCTTTTTTCCACATTTGGTAAGTATCTTTACAGACAAAAGATACTGAAGCATTTTAAACCAGTTTTATTGGACAACTTGCGTGCATATCTGAGTCCTGATGTATACAGACATGCCTTCAGAAACAGCTGAATTTACAACATGCTTTGGTGTGTGTGCAGTGTGGCTGCATGTCTTCATTCAGATCAAGGTGAGCAGCATCCCCTGTGCTGAATACCTCCTTGCATACCTCCAAGATGTGTTCAGAGGAGAGAGATGGGCACGTCTGCCCCGAGCCACATAGAATCATGGAATCACAGAGTCTAAGGTAGTTTGGGTTGGAAGGGATCTTTAGAGGTCATCTAGTCCAACCCCCCCCGCATTAAGCAGGGATATCTTCAACTAGATCAGGTTGCTCAGAGCCCTGTCCAGCCTGACCTTGAATGTTTCCAGGGATGTGGCATCTACAACCTCTCTGGGCAACCTGTTCCAGTGTTTCACCACCCTTATTGTAAACAATTTCTTCCTTAGCTCTTAGACTAAATCTACCCTCTTTTAGTTTAAAACCTTTACTCCTTGTCCTATTGCAACAGACCCTGCTAAAAGGTTTGTCCCCATCTTTCTTATAAGCCCCCTTTAAGTACTGAAAGGCTGCAACAAGGTGTCCCCAGAGTCTTCTCTTCTCCAGGCTGAACAACCCCAACTGTCTCAGCCTTTCCTTGTAGGAGAGGTGCTCCATCCCTCTGACCGTTTTTGTGGCCCTCCTCTGGACCCACTCCAACAGGTCCATGTCTTTCCTGTGCTGAGGGCTCCAGAGCTGGATGCAGTACTCCAGGTGGGGGTCTCACCAGAGCACAGTAGAGGGGCAGAATCACCTCCCTTGACCCGTTGGCCATACTTTTGATGCAGCCCAGGGTACTGATAGCCTTCTGTGCTGCGAGCCCACATTGCAGACTCATGTCCAGCTTTTCATCCACCAGTACCCCCAAGTCCTCTGCAGGGCTGCTCTCAATCCCTTTGTCCCCCTAGCCTGTATTGATACCAAGGGTTGCTCCAACCCAGGTGCAGGACCCTGTACCTGGCCTTGTTGAACCTCATGAGGTTTACACAGGTCCACCTCTTTAGCCTATCAGGGTCCCTCGGGATGGCATCCCATCCCTCAGGCATATCAACTGCATCACTCAGCTTCACATCGTGTGCAGACTTGGTGAGGGTGCACTTGATCCCACTGTCTGTGTCATTGGTGAAGATATTAAACAATACTGGTCCCAACACAAACCTCTGAGGGACACCACTTGTCACCGATCTCGATCTGGACGTTAAGCCATTGACCACTACCTTCTGGATGCAACCATCTAACCAATCCCTCATGCACTGAATACCCATCAAATCCATATCTCTCCAATTTAGAGAGAAGGATGTTGTGGAGGACAGTGCCAAAGGCCTTACAGAAGTCCAGAGAGATAACATCCGTAGCTCTTCCCTTGTCTGGTGATGTAGTCACTCCATGATAGAAGGCCATTAGGCTGGTCAGGCAGGACTTGCCCTTGGTGAAGCCATGCTGGCTGTCTCAAGTAACCTCCCTGTCCTCCATGTGCCTTGTCATAGCTTCTAGGAAGATCAGTTCCATGATCTTCTCAGGCACAGAGGTGAGGCTGACAAATCTGTAGTTCCCAGGGTCCTCCTTTCTACCCTTTTCAAAAATAGGTGCAATGTTTCCCTTTTTCCAGTTACTAGGGACTTCACCTGACTGCCATGACTTTTCAAATATCAGGGACAGTGGCTTAGCAACTACATTGGCCGATTCCCTGAGGACTCTGGGATGCATCTCATCAAGTCCCATAACCTTATGTATGTTCAGCTTTCTCAGGTGGTCACGAACCTGATCTTCTCTTACAGTGGGAGGGACTTTGCTCCCCCAGTCCCCGTGTTGCAGTACATCCACTCAAGAGGCTCTCAGAGTCCACTTGAAGTATGGTTCTTAAGTATCTCTAAAATCTTTTGTCTTATCACCTCTGGTTTTATTCTCATAGGGGATTCGGTTATTGATGGGGATTCAGTGTGCTGTGTAGGGCTTTGGAAGAGGAAATTGCTGCCATGGAGAAGGGGGAGAAGCAAGAGCACCTTAAATGGTACCTCTTGGGTGCAGCATGAACCAAATTCTTGACCATGTCTCGTCACTGGAAGAATGTTCCCATGATGCCTCATATAAGATGGGAGGGTATTACCATTTCCAGTCCCCAGTGAAGAATCACGCTGCCTCCCTTGAATTCTCCTTTGCTTTGGTTGTTCATCTGACCTCAAAGGACTGTTGTGTTGAGTTCCTTCGTGTGCAAGGGCAGCACAAAGCTGGCTGGATTTCAGCAAACACTGGTGCTGAGTGGTTCCTGTGTTGTGTATATACAGTTGCGGAATGCTTTCAGGACGAATAGTCCTCGGCAAAGCTGTTTTAATGAGCTGGAATGCCAACTGTACCATATCCTACCCAATCTTGCAGTGCTCCACCGAGCTGAAATACCTTCTTTGTTCTTAAAATAGCCCCCACTGATTCAGATTTTAATTGCAGATATTACAGCTGTCAAAGAAAAGGAGAGATGACCAGATGATTGTGTTGATAGTATAAATGGAAGCCGGGGATATGTTGAATTCCAGCCTTTAGATCTTCCTTCATTCAAGCGCTATTGCAGATATGCCTGTGTGCTGCAGTGATTATGTGGAGCAGAGGCTCTCTCTCTAATGTTGAGATGACCCTGAAGTGCATTGTGCCTCATTATATCCACCATGTTGACTAAACTAATCTGACAATAAGTGTGTAGGGCTATGAGGATTTTGGTCTAGTAATGGTAACAAATAGGCATAGATGTGAAATATGCTTGTTGAAGCCTGGGTCTTGATAAATCAAGACAGAATTTACTAATGCACAGAGAGATGGTGATTCAGGAATTAAATGAAAACAAAAAAAAAAAAAAAAAAGGAGGTGATTAAAATAAAAGAGTTTAAATCTTGGGTACCAGACTGCATGTTTGCATTGCACATCAGTCAACATTGGTCAGAGGGTGAGAGCTCTTCTGAATAAGTGAACTGAATCTTTTCAGCATAGACATGTCAGGAACGGCCATCAGCTGAGTGGCCTGCTATTGTTGCTGTTTTACTTCATTACATATTGACTGAGTTCTCAAGTTGTACGAGCTCATAAATCACCCTATGGAAAGAGGCATGGTAGGCTGGCTTTGTTTTGTATGTTTTCATTTCTAGTGGCCAGGAGGATGGATTTTTGGCTGGATGCAAGAGGTGCTCGGCAGGTTCCTTAGACTGCAGGGAGGCACCACGAGCATAGTGTGAGACCATCCATCCTAGCTGATTATGAACATGAAAAGGAGAGAAGAAATCAGGGAAAAGCCTCAGACTGGGTCTGTAAATCAGTGCAATGCTAACTATGCAGACCAAAGCACTGATGCTGTGATACTGTCTTTGAGCCTTTCACTGTTTTGGAGAAGTGTAGAAGTCATCTCTTACAGGGGAGAGGGAGCTTCTTCCAACCTTGGGAGATTTCTGCAGGGAATATGAGAGATGTATATGCATGGTAGCACACCTTGGTGATCCTTTTGGGATCACCAGTGTCCCAGTGTTGCTGGCCTATGAAGGTTTCCATTACGTCTCGTATGTTTAGTATTCATCATCTTTAGTTATACATTTATACAATAAAAGCTCAAGTCAGGGACCGGTAAGTGTTACACTTCTCAGGTCTGGTCCTTAGAGAAGTATAGGACTTCTTTCCCTTTGCTGTTATGAAAGGTAATATCTTTCATGGTCGTTGAAGGTTTAATTATGCCCTTGCAGCATTCTAATGTGCCTGAAGGGATTTTGCTGGAACTTAACAACAACAACAAAAGCCAGAGACAAGATGGAGAACGTGATTTGGTTTGTGCGTTTTGCTTGAAGTGCTGAAAGTGGGGGCGCAGACTGTTGCTTGAGTATCAGTAAACCTTCATTTTGGTCTTACGCATATTACTTCGTAAACACAGTAATACAATTAATTTGAATTTTTTTTTCCTTCCCCTATATTAGTAACAGGGAGAAAACTCTGTTCCAAAGATACTGTTACTGGCTTATGCGTGTAGCTAAATTAATTACGTAAACTATATATATGATGTTGGTAATTGATGGTGTTATGTTCTCAGGGCATGGGGAGAGGTGCCTTGAGTGCTCTAGATGCTCTGTGGTGCCGGTCCTGATGGCAGGATACTTAACTCCCACTTCATTTTGTTCCTTGACACTTGGTTGATGTGAAAGGAGAAACGAGATGAGTTTTCCTGTCTGAAATATTGGCTGTCTTATTAAGAGTCCGTTAAAAGTGGAAAGCAGGATTGTTTTAAGGTTACAAGAGCTATTTGAGTTACATTGCAGCCTCACCCAGGAGTGGAGTACAGCAGAAAGGCCTGTGTACTGGTAGCATATTACTGGCAGTAATTATCTTGAACTATCGTTTCTGAATGAAGTTTGCAGAATGAATGTGCATGCCTTCTAGCTGTCTTGTGTTTTGGTGGCTTNGCTTTTTTTTTTTTTTGTGGTTTTTTTTTTTTTTTTTTTTTTAGCAGCTTCACAGTAAGTTTTAAAACATTGCAGCAGGGCCTTATCCTGAGCACTGGTTCAGGCAAATCTTTCAGCGGAGGTATCAGAGGATTTGCTTCTCTGAAGACACGTACAAACCCAGCATTTTATTAAAGATGAGTACCAGGCATTGCTCACTTGTTTGCATATCGCTCTGTAACCTTCTGATCACCACAAATGTTCCACTCATCTTTGTTGCCGGGAAAATGGGAGGAGGGTCTTGGCATCTGATATCATTTGCACTATTTATGAGTAAGTGATTTGAAAACAAAAGCTTTGGAGGAGGCAATGTGAATGAAAATTGGGAGCTTAAGGAAATTTCTCCTGATGACCAAACCCTGTAATTTTGCAAGCCAGAAAGTAGGTGGTGTTTTTCAGAGAAACCAAAAAAGAACCCCTACAGCCCACTCTCAGATGGAAGTGAAGTGAAAGTAATAATGAAAAAGGTATTTTGTTCATGGTCCGTACTTGCGTAAAGAGAAGATTACTGAGGCTACGTGGTATTTCAGTCTATCAAGTGGAGGTGTGTCCGTGTTTCGACTGGGATAGAGTAAATTTTCTTCCCAGTAGCTGGCATAGTGCTGGGTTTTGGATTTAGCATGAGAATAATGGTAATAACATGCTGATGTTTCAGTTGTTGCTAAGCAGTGCTGACACTGGTCAAGGACTTTTCAGCTCCCCATGCTCTGCCAGGGGCACAAGGAGCTGGGAGGGGGCACAGCCAGGACAGCTGACCCACCCTGCCCACAGGGCTATTCCATACCATATGGCGTCACGCTCAGTATAGAAACTGGGGGGAGTTGGCCGGGGGGCAGCGATCGCTGCTCGGGGACGGGCTGGGCATTGGTCAGTGGGTGGTGAGCAATTCCATTGGGTATCACTTGCTTTGTATATTGTTGTTATTATTATTATTACTATTACTACTATTTTACTTTATTTCAATTATTAAACTGTTCTTATCTCAAACCGTGAGTTTTTTCACTTTTACTCTTCTGATTCTCTCCCCCATCCCACTGTGAGGGAGTGAGCGAGCAGCTGTGTGGTGCTCAGTTGCTGGCTGGGGTTGAACCACAACAAGGTGTAATGAGACCCAACATTCTGGAAAGCAGAACTGAAGGAAATAAGGCACACTTGAATTTTTCTTTTCACAGTGAGGACAATTAACCATTGGGAAGAACTCAGCCAGAAATGTGATGCATGGCTGTCGCCTGCTTTCACAACTGGGTGCTTCTCTGGGAGAGGTGCTGTAGCTCAGTTAGAAACAGTGGGCTTGTTCNAAAAACATCTAGGGATCAATCTATTCTTGTAAGACTGGGAGGAGACTTCCTTCCTTATCCCTATTTCATTTAACATTATATTATATGGAGGCACCGGATGAGGCTTGCCTTGGAGTTAACATAATAGACCCCCATTTTTATACAGGTTTTTAACCAGTATAGACTCAAAGGTTTCCCTAGGGCTGCAAGGGTAAGTGGGAAATGGTAATGCAGGGAAACGCTGTCATCAGCCCTCAAGAAAGGCTGCCCGGCCAGCTCGTCCTTCTCACAGATGAACTGGGATCTGAAATGAACAGTTGGGATCCAAAATGGCCAGGTCTCCATGAGCCCGAGGTCAAGCCTGCCCAGACGAAGGAGAGGGGTTTTTCCTATATAGAAGTTGCTGACACCGATTGCAGCAGGGGCACGTATGGCAGAACAGGCAGAACTCACCCTCTTCAGCCTGTGGACCTGCTGTGGTCTGGAGGATGTCTCACCACCCAATAACTGGAGGATAGCACTGCTTAATAACTGCCTGAAAATGTACTGCTTGGAGGTGATGTGGGCTCAGTGGGCCGGGGACCTCCTGTGCAGGACCAGCCTCCTGGTGCCTGGAGGAGGCTTGGCTGTCTGGTGTGAGCTCTCATGCAGTGCAGATGCTACACAGCTGATTTTGAGATCCTTACATGGGCCCTCAGCCAACCTTGTCAAACTCATGTGCTTGAAGTTAGGTTCCCAAATCCACACTTAGGCACCCATTAAGTCGTTTCAGAGCTGTCCCAAGTACCAATGTTTCCTACTTAACGTAAATTGCTCAAATAGTTGTTTATATCTGAGTTTGTCTGGCTGTAGGGCTGGCTTCTGTGGGACCGCTATAAGCAACACACACCAATGGTCATAGCTGAACCACGACGCTTTACCTACTTGTGGCATTAATGGCATAGTTCTCTCCATGCCAGGCAGCAGGGAGGCAGCAGTGGTCTCAGCAGTGTAAAGGTCTTCAAAAGCAGAGAGGATATGCAAGAAACTCCAATGCAGTCACTTAGGGATAGTTGTCCAGGCAGATCTTGAGGGTAAGGAAGGAGAAATAGCAGTTCTGGGGGTGTGGATGGGTTGCTGTGTGAGCCCACGGCTGTGCTGCCCCAGAGGGCTGCACCTCTGCCGTGTGTGGCAGCAGAGCCCAGCATGGTGGAGGCTCCCCGGCAGAAGGCATGGACACCAGAGCAGTGGCTACGGTTGCACCATTAGCCGCGCAGCGTGTGGCAGCTTGAAATCCCTCTCGTCATCGTTATGAAGCTGAAATCCAGTGGCAGTTTCACAATGGCACAGTACCCTGTGCAAAGGAGGGAAAGTAGGTCACAGACTGCCCTGCTGGCATTTGTTTGTACGTCTGTACAGCCGCATTAAGAGCTGAAGGCACCAAGGATCCAAACAGCCAGGATGTGTTTCTCACCCCTCTCCTTCATGTCTCTGTTTCTGGCATGGGAGTCGACTGCGGAAGAGACGCTGGAAGGTTTTGTTGACTTCCCTGTTATCGTTATTAATATTTCAGTAGGGCCCAGAGGTTTTTGGTGTGACTGGGCACCGGCCGTTGTGCAGACTGTTCAGACTGTCCATGCACCAAAGAGTAAATGCTTCAGGTAGAGTCGTCAAAGGACAGGTGAAGCAGGAGAGCATTTAAATTTTTGTCCGCTTGAATTGTGTGCTCAATACCTAGCTTCTTGAATTGCAGAAAGTGCTTCAGGATAACGATTTAAGGCCTTCCAGGCCTAGAAACACTGACAGCATAGCAGCACCTGCGTTTCAGCAGTGATGTTGCATGCTCTGTGGACATCCTCTGCGCCTCCTTTTAACGCTGTGGTAGCCAGTGATCTGAAGTTTGAGTGGAAAGCAAACAAAGCGGGAACCCAACCCTGTAACACAGAGTTCAGGGTGTTCACTGGAGGGGGAAATCAAGTATGAAAATGATTAAGAAACTTCATGTCAGAGTTACCTTCAGTCATTGTACAGCTGGAGGCTTTATCATGCCCATAGTCTCTGAAAGACTGGGTTAATGCAGTTGTTATCCAGATAATCAGAAAATATTGGGCAAACCCTTAGAAGTGCAGCTGTAACAGAGATCTGCATTCATGCATCAGCAGTTGGAGCTGAGGAGGGTAGAGGGTGTCCAGCCACTCTGGCCTGTGCTCCATGGTGTGGAAGGGTTTGGGACCGGTGCCCCTGAGCACTCCACCTGTGCAGCATGAGCAGTGGACAGACTGTGTTTTCCCTTGTCCTGGCCAGAGCAGATGGGGACTGCAAAGTGGCACAGAAGGGAGCACAGAGCAGGCTCTCCTCTGAGCAACAACACTGGCCTCCCAGTATTGTCTTTTGAAAGCTGGAATTTTTGGTGTAATATAAAACATGATCAGGGGGAAATTCAAGTTACTCTTCTATGTTTATACAGTATTTTTCCAGATTAGTTCCTAGCTTCATTTGGCTCCAATATGCAAACTACTTAAGAAATAAAAAGAAATCACTTTAAGTGGCTTCCTGTGGGGGATGTCACTGGGTGTTCTAAGGACTGTCCATCACTTCTTAAAAAGTTAACTTAAACAAAACAAAACATTGTGGCTTTTTCTGACTGCCACAACTCTTCAGCTGTTGCTTAGCTACCACTTGGCAATGACCTTTCCCCACAGAAGTGATGTTGTGAGCCTCCAGGCTGAAATCACCCAACAAAAGGAAAGAGCATAAAACCCCTGGATGAGGGTCACCCAAGATCTCCCCTCTGAACTTAGTGCTTTCTGTTCCCACCAGGAGCTCCTGAATTTTATGCATGATTTATCAAAGCCAGTAGTAATTTTGTGTGATAGGGTGTGTGGGATTAGACCTTCAATGTAGACCGTGAGGTCTTTAATTTCTGAGCCATCACTGCCTTCCAGGTGGTTCCTCTGTGTAACTTTGGTGCCATCAAGATTAAACCATCGCATTTCTGCAGGGAAAGCAAGCCATGTATCCCAACCTTGCTGACATTTGGGCAGCAGCACCAAACAAACTGCACCTGGCAAGCAGCACCGTGCTCCTTCAGTATTACCCAGGCGTTGCTTTGGTTTGCTGCTTCCTGCATCCAGAAGGAGCATCAGAGGGGTCTCACCTGTGAGCTGAAAGGTAGAGCTGAATACAAAACCTGCTGTTTTTATAGGCTGGCAGGTCATTTTTGGAGAGAAAATGGGAGTTTATACATCCTACATGTTGTACATTTCATTGAAATTATAAGTACCGGTGTACTAAGAACTTGAAGCTTGACCTTTTTTGGTTTGCTTAATTTTCTCCTGCCTGTAACCCTTCTGAGGTAGATTCAGCCCGTCATGTGCAACTGATGTCTCTTGTTCTGTTGGACTGTGCTCTGAGCTGAGCAAATTTCTGTCTTTCTTTTTCTGGGAGAAAGGGAGTGGGTTTGTTTTCAGTGGAATCAAACTCTCATTCCCAGCCAAAGCCAGTCCAGCTGCACAGGTATATGTATGGATGCACAAGGACTAGTTGTTACGGACCCAGACAAACAGCCTGTAAGTCAGGTATCGGCATCAGGGAAGGCAAGAGAAGATGCTAATGTTGCAGATTTGGCATCTGAACAGAGGCTTCCATTTTCTTAATATGGAACAGGATAGCTTCATTTTGAACCCCAATGTCAAATCTTCAGCTTGCGTCAAAACCAGAGAGGAGAAAAGATGGAGACTTTATCACAGCTTTCTATAAGCCATCAAAGTAGAATTTCATAAAATGGATGCCACAGTCTACAGTACTTTTTTTGGATAGGTGATGTAGAATCTGATGGCCACCTGTTCTGAAATGATAAAGAAGCATAGATTGCAATGAAGTCATTAAGAAATTGAATTTCTCTATCTTTGAAAATAGTTTTATGAGTAAATAAACTGTTTCTTGGTTAAAACATATCCCTAAGTAAACCCAGTACTGTCAGGTTGTAACAAAAATTGTCTTCCCTGCCGTTCATGGGTGGTCCTTGCTTCACTTATTTTTCCTCTTTGCTGCGTCCAAGGGTAGCGACCTTGCTGCCTTAGAGATTGACTGTAATGAGTGCAATAACTGGACGTGATCTAGAAAAAACAAATAAATAATTTATGTGATGATCAAAATTGTGCTAATGGCAGCTTGAGTGATGGAACCTAAGAAATGCTTTGGAATTCATCCGGTTTTGTGCCTGCGTGAAAGATGTCAAACAACAAGAGAAAAAAGAAGTATCTAGTTCAGTTTTTGTGGATGGATACTAAACAGTTTGAATAGTGGGAGAAAACCTGTCTTATTATCTTTGGGTAGTACAATAGTAGTTTATTACAGGAAAGGGAGAGTTGGTGGAACAGAATTTGTATCATTTTTCATATCCCCGAACTCTGACACTGTACTTTTGCACTACAGTATTATTCCAATAAATCAAAAGATGGGCTCCCTAGAGTTTCTTTGTGAAGGATCGTATTTTTGAAGGGAGGTAGGGTTGGGGAGGATGCAAAAAGTTAAATACATTAAAAAGTCCCCCCTTCTTAAGCTGCGTTGGAAATGGCTTTAGGAGAAGAAAGCAGCCACGTTCAAGTTCAGACTCTAGCCTCAAGGTGCTTAGGTGCTGCAGTGTTTGATTTCTCATCTGCCTCAGTACAGATGCCCAGGACAGGGAATGAGTCAAAGCTTTAGCTGAAATAGAATATGTAAAATCTCGGTCCTGTGAAATTAAGAAAAAAATAAAACAATCTATAGTATTGAACTGCTGCCTGATCGCTTTCATTTAAAAATGATAACAATAATGCTACTGCATTAGAAGAGAACAGCAAGGATGCATTTCAGACTGTTTAAGGCTTGTGATGGCAGGCTGCTACAAGCTCCCTTCTAGCCACATGCCAAAACAGAGGGAAGGGGATCATGTCTGAAGTACAGCGTGTAGCCATGACCAAAATGCTCTGTTCCTTCACAGGACCAGCCAGCAGCATCTCTGCTCAGCTCCTGATCAAGAGTTGCCTCCTGCCCTGACGCCTGGGCATGCAGTCTCATGTCTCCCTGCAGGTCTGGTGTGGAGATGGCCTTTGGGTTGCACTTTAATTTGTGTCTGGGCACTGTTACTGCTTGTGTTAGTCACGCCACGCTCGGAGGAGAGGGATGTGCTGTCTGGACGGGCAGTTTGAGAAGAGTACAAATCTGGGCAAGTGAGCTCAGTGGACGGTGAAGGAGGATGCAGGAGAAGGGAGCACAGGACTGGCAAATGTATGTATTGCAGTTTTGAAGTGTCAGGTAGCTTTTCAGGCCTTCAGAGGGTAAGCCAAGGTGGTGACTGGTAGTGCATTACATTCCCAGCTGTAACCTGCTCTGTGTAACTGCCTTGGTAAATACATATCCCTCTCTCTGAGAGCTGGCAAGGAAGCGACCTGCCCTTTAGTTTCAGTGTAGCAAAATACATAAGAGCAGTCAGAAACGCACTGTAATTTCCTACCTTTTCTTACCTCACATTCTTGCACAGCTTTGCTTTTAATTATGTCAATTTTTTGGAAAACGTTTAGCTGCCTCCCAGTGACCCAGGGCTTAATTTTTCCAGCCAGCATCAATACTAGCTATATGGAGAGTACTACCATCCTGCGGTGCTGCTGGAGTGATTGGGTTGTCCACCAGGCTGGGCTTTATCCTGCTGAATATCGGTATTGACAAGCTGGGAGTGTACCATGAGCCAGGCATGCTGTCCTCCCCGCTGTAGCTTGTAGAGAGAGAAGGTTATGTTCCTGGCAGTGATTTGTCCCGTCTTTTTGGGATGGGACACGTTGCCTTGCTAAGGTGCTGACTGCTTTCCACTGATGAGGGTGGGAGCCTTCCCCAAGACTAGTATTCAGATAGATTAATTTTACGTGAGAATAATCCCTTCCCAATTAAAACCTGTTCTGTTCCTTGGCATTGGTTTGAACATACTTTTGTGGGAAACTGCAGTCTGCCGTAGATTAGGAAGTTTGCTATAGTCCGTAGGGATGGCACTGTATATAATTTGTTAACATAGAGAACATGTACTGGTTTCAGCATGTTTGAGGGGCTTCTTTTGTTACATTTTTGCTGTCCATGCTCTGGCATCATCATGTACATTTGTGGTGTCAGGGGAGGTGGAAATGCACAGCATGTCTTCGTGCCAAGCTTCTTGATAAGATCTCTTGTGGGCACTGAATCCTGAAAAATGAGCTTTTGTGCCTTTTGTGTTCCTAGAATGGATGAAATGGTTTTGAATGGACAACAGCTGGAGAGATGATTACACAGTTCTGGGATGAGCACATGCCTGAAAGTTTTGTTTCTTTACTGGATGACCTCATATGTATGACTACAGCAGTCCCAAAAATACACTGCAGTGTAGAAACACCTCAGCTTGCTTTAAATGATACATTGGGTACTAGCTGCAATCTAGCAATGGCAGCATGGAGCTCAGCACAGGCTAATTTTCTGTGCTGCTTGTCTGCACTAAACGTCTAGGAAAACAGCATAGACATGCTCGTAACACTTCTGGAAGAAGTGTTGTACTCTGATTAGCTAGCTTTGGGGGGTGTTTTGATTCCCCCCCACCATGCTTAGATGTGGTATGTATTAGAGCATGGAAGAGTTCATTTCAGAAATGAGGAGTTTAAGGATTAATGGCTAAACTTCTGAATTTATATAACCACTATATTCAATATGTTCAACGATTGCTTTCTGTCCATCATTTCCTCTTTTTCAGTCCATTTAACTTGTTTCCTTAAGGGTTTAGTGTAATATCAGTTTCTGAAATATAAATATTAGTTTCCCTTTTTGCTTGTGAGGTTGGCTTAAATATAAGGTTTGATTCCATATGAAAGGTTTAACGTGAAGGTGGGGAGGATGGAAAACCAGTCTCTTCTTGCTTTAGGATAACTTGTACTTCTGCAGCTCACGGACTAGGATCTTATTTATATTGATTTAGGGAAATGCTTAAGGGTTTGTATTTGCATATTTAATGCAGTTAGTTTCAGTTATTTGCATTAGCAATTGCTCCAATTCCACTATTAATAAAGGCAGGTGCTTTTGTATTAAGAAAAAATAAAAAATAAAATAAAATAAAAAAATTAGAGTAGTGCCACAGTTTAATTTTTATATAGATGTAATGACTTCCAGCCGCCACAGTAACACACAATATTCCCCTAGTGATACCTCAAGTCAGGAAAGAAATTAACTCCTGTATATTAAGTTAGCAGTGGCAAACAAAATTGAAGATGAAAAGAAAATGAAGGGGCAAGGAAAAAGGCTTAGTTCCTCAGCACTGCCACACGGGACACCCAACTTTAATTTCAAGATTTGGTTATTTGCTTTAATGCCCCACAGATGTGAAAAAGACTATGGCAGCACTGGGCCATATGCAAATCCCTTTGAAACTTGTGGGACTTCGTCTAGGCCTACCTTTTATTGGTTCTTTATCCTTTATTTTGTTTTTAGGGTTTTGGAGCTTTTTTTTCCCCCAAAACAAAGAGGCAAGACAGGCCTGATAAAGGGATGTGTTACAAAAGATCAGGATCTTCAGGCTTATGAAGATCTGCGTTACTTAAAACATCCTTTTGATTTAATGGGGTTGAACTGGGTGATTTACATCAAAGCTACATCTATGTGGAACTAGCTGAAGTCTTTCAGCTTCATGCAGTGTCAAGTCCCCATTTAGGAGGAAAGCCTGCAGGTGTTTCATTTTGCCCCCTTGTGTGTATGGTGTGTTTGTGTAGCAGCTGGAAGAAGGTGAGGACTGGAGATGTGCCCCCAGCAAAGCCTTGGGGCTCCAGCCTCCATGGGAAATGAGGGTTGCTGTCCCGTGGTGCAAGATGTCTCCAAGAACCAAGTTCCAGTATGAAATGTAATCTAGGTACTTCCACATCTTAGTCATTCTGACTTACCAAGGGATTTTCCAGTCTTGCAGATCACTTCCTCCCGCCCCCACCCCCCGTCCATCCAGCAGCTCCAGCTCCAGAGAGCTCTCCCATAGCATGTCCTGCTCTTGTCCTGGCTGGAGGTGGCATTGCAGGTGCCAGTGCCTGCTGCTGACAGGACGCTTTCCTCCTACAGATCTAGAGGGGACTTGAGAAAACTAGTCGATCTCCAGTAATGCGCTGGCTGTTTTCCCTTCTTTGGGAACAGAGCAACTCTGTTAGGGCATAGGAAGGAAGCCAAAAAGTCAAATTGGCTGAGAACAAATAATGAAATTAGCTAGTGCTGCTTCCCTGACAGAGCTAATAAATGGGACAGAAAATCTAACGAAAAACACAAATGAAGATGGGGTTGTCTACATTTTTTTAAAGTGTTTGTGTATATATATATATATATATTTTATCTTGACAGTGTCCTCATTTAAAAACAATAGTGTGCTTGCAGTGTTTATGGTTCTTGCCACTACTAATTCTTTCCTAAATTGTTAAGAGACCCACATAAATATAAGGAGCTTGGCATTGCTCTTTAAATGGGCAGGATCTTGGAAAGAGTTCATTTCTCTTGTAATGTGGTTAGTTCTATTTCTGTCATGTACAAATCCTGTCTGACCAAGAATATTGAATTAGAGCTGGCTTGTGGGTGTTAAGTATCTCTACAGTTATCTTTGCTTGTGTTGAACAAATGAGAGAAAACTTAAGGGTGGACAGCCCCGTGTGTGTTTCTGTTACCTGGAGAGGAGCAGCCCTGCACCCAGCTGGCTGAAGAGCACCTGGCACAGAAAGTTAAGCAAGATGCTTGTGCTTGGGTGGAGCATCTCCTTGCTACACAAAAACCTGTTGTCATGTGAGTACTTGTGTATGGCTTAGTAAAACAAAACATAGAACGTACCAGAGGTGTGGGTACTTCTCACACAGGTGATCACCAAGTATGAAAGCCCTGCTAGATAATGAGGCAGCCAAAAACTGATGGCTGCCTTTGCGCATGTAAGGGCTGAGGGTAGAAGGTGCAAGGGAAAGGAGACGTTGCATGCACTTGGGTTCCTTCAGGTCAAACCTTTAAGATCCGCTGCTGCTGAGCACGTGGTGTACTTCATGTGAATTGTGTTACTATATGCCTGGCCCTTGGGACCGATTGCTATGTAAATGCAAATTATTTAATTAACATTATTGTTTCCGTATGCCATAATATGATTTTTATGAGCATTTCTAGATTAAAGTTCACTTTAGAAACATAGCAATTGCTTTCCAAATTGCTTGGCTGTGCACTGCATTTTAAACCCCTTTAATGCAGTAAGGAACTCTTATCATTCCTTAAGCATCAGAGAAGCAGCCAGAAAAAATATAACCATGATGTGTAAATATAACACTTCAGAAAGCGTAACAAAAGCCTTGTGTGTTTTGACATGGCAGAACCAGTAATTCTTGACTGGTAATGGGGCAAAAAGTATTCACAGATTAAACTTGTGTCTTCTGGTCTTTAAATCATAAGCCCAGCTTTCGTTAGATTTCTTTTTTTAGCTTTTTTTCCTCCACCCATCAGTAGGTATGGTGCTTTGTCAGTAAAAGTTCCATATTTGCCAACAGTTACTATAGTTTTCCTTCTGCGTGGAAAATACGAACAGAAGTTAGATGCGCTGCCTGGGGCCCTGGTGTGTGGCACCGGCCAGTGGCGAGATGGTGGCTTCTGTGCGAGATCCTGCTGACAGCCCGTTGAGGATGGTGCAGGCAGTGAGGGTGGAAGCTCTTGCACGTCTGGAGCTTTGCCATGAGCTGCCTGTATGAACGTACAACTTTTTGCTTGGTGCTTTTTGGTTCATTTACCTGGGTTAGAGGGTAACTCAAAGATCAGTTGTAAGACCTTTAGAATAGGAACGTATTGTTCTGGACTGTGGTTTGCCTAGTAAAGTTGTTCATGCTGAGAAATTTGGGGACAATCCCATTCATTATAAATATGAAGCTGGAGAAGTGTTGGAGAATGTCACCTTGATTTGCCTAGCGACAGAATTTTCCCAGAGTTTGTAGCGTTTACAAAAAGTTGCCATTTAAGTTTTTGCAATCTTAAGACTAACCCAGTTACGTGTTGGTGCATGGAATTCGAAACAGAGCAAGGTTTCCATAGCCAAATTTTTGTATCCTCTTTCTTCTGTGAAATTTTAGCCTGTGTTAATTTAACAAGGGATCGGGATAATGTCTTTGTATTTATCTTCTTCTGCCGTTTTGTATTTGGGGCTTGTATGTCTTGTTTGGTGTTTTTTTTTTTAATGGTAGCAGAGCACAAGCATGTTTGGTGGCTCACATTGAGGGGGTGTGCAAAGAAGGCAGAAGTACTCAGTACTTCCCACTGTAAAGAAATAAATGTACATAGTAATAAACGTACATAGTAATATTCAGTGAGCCCCAGATTTTTGCTTTTGAAAGGGGAAAAAGGTGTCGTCTTACTCCCAGCCTGGCTTTGTGTTGCTTGGTTTGAGCAGACAGTCTGCAACTGCTGACGCTTACCTGAGACCTTCTGATGATACTACAGCTGTTGGTAGCTATAGAAGCTGGAACTTCACTTCTGGGTTTTGGGTCTCACTCCAGATGCCTGTGGCATCGCATGAGCTGTTGCATGGGGCTTGGGAGAGTCACTGGCTCTGCTTTTGTGCTCAGAGTAAGCACACAGGGGGAAAAAAAAGTGTCTAATACTCTTCCTTTCACACAATCTAAGGTATCACTGGTAACACTAGCAGGTCAGAATTTGCCAGTCAGAAATCGTGGCATTAGCTGACAGCATACCTTTAACCTTTAATTTGCATTTACAGGTTTGAGGGGTTTTTTCACCCTTCCATCAGTTGACATGTACAGCCATAGATTTCCCTGATTAATGGTTTACCGGTGCCTCCCGGTGCCAACAAAAATGTACATTGCAGAAGGTTCCCAAGTACTTCTGAGTGCTGGTGAGGAAATCTAGATAAAATTCAGCCTCTTGTACAGGGCACGTTGCTGACCTGTGACTTCTTTCTGGCTTTGGAGAGAGGGAGTGGGGGTGTTTTCAAGAGCAGACTTCAGTACGGTAAAACAGAAAAGACAAGGTTTGAAGTTAATTGTGTTTTTAATTTTCAGTCTTTCTTAATCCTGCTTAGGGGGTGGGGGAAATGGAGAATGAAGAGTTTAATCATGGTGTGGGTTAGATGGGCTGCTGGACTGCGATGTAAGGTTGCAGTCCTCCCCTTTTCCCTGCAGCAGGGATCACCATACCTGCAGCAGCCCTAGGTCAGAGTGTATTAGCTGAATAATACAGCCTCTTGAAGTGGGTGAATGAGAAGGTTTCTCTTAGGCT
>VZTL01055860.1:0-16777 GCA_013400535.1 Scopus umbretta | reverse complement strand
GGGGGGTGTCGGGAGTTGAGATTTCTTGCAGCTGCGATATCATTCAGTGTATTGAGAGAGTCAGAGGAAGGAAATGAGCGATAGAAACCCTGCTTTTAAATGGGCTGGAAATGCAGAGAGAAGTCCTCCCTCCCCAGCCTCCGCCGGGCACTGCCCTGAAGTCAGGCCGCCTTCACACGCTCCGCGCAGGCGAGCGGTTAACCTGCGCACACGGCCATCTGCGGGGAAAACGCGCTGCTCTGCTCCCTCCCTCCCCGCCCCCTCGGAGAAATTTCATTCATAGCCAGGATGTCCGATCAGTTGATTTATCCCATTTGGGGTGTATATATATATATTTTTTTTATTCTTCTCTCAGTTTCTCCTACTAAAAAGGCAGCTGAGTTCAGTTCCCCCCAAGCAGAAGGAACGTTTTCTGTCAGTTTGATTGATCTGTGAGTAACTTTGATGTGCCAAGACATAACGTTTAATAGAGTTTGTGGCATGAAGTCGCATGAAGAAAATCTAAAAATAAAGAGCAGCTTGATTAACGTCCGCAGCCTAAAAAGAGCGCAGCTTGTGCAGCAGCCAGAGATGGGCGGTGTTTGGAGAGGAGTTTCCTAAAATGGGGAGCTGGAAATTACCATGCCTGGAACTGGGATTGAATTGTCTTCAAAATAGTTTCTTTTAATTGAAACCAAACTGGAGGTTTTCTGCCTGGGGTGGTGCCTGTTGGTCGTGGAGCTCGCACTGCGCCACTGGCAGTCCCTGGGCTCGGCGAGGGACAGCTGGGAGGAGAAGGCAGGAGGGCTCCAGATCTGCTCACAGCCCCTTGATGCCTGCATGGACGCTCCCAGGTGAAATAACCTGGATATTTGCATGTTGCAATACTCTTTACTGATACTGCAGGATTTTTCCTGTGGTGTTTTCTGTCGCAATCGGGCACGGGTTCATTGCATTAATAATGGTGATGCTTGGTCAAAGAGAAACCCCACCATCTTGGGGAGCATGGTCGGGACTTGATCCTTGGAGTTGTGCGAGGACCTCATCTTTCCTGCTCCCCTATTTCCGAAATCCACAGGGAGAGCATGTGTCTGTGGCCAGGGCAGTTCATGCCTGGCCTGGCCCGCTGCCTGAGGAGACCTATCGCCCACCGTACTCTCCTGTACTACAATACTACATTGAATTAATGCAGAATAGTGATCTTTCTCTGAGGAACAAGCCAAGGTTTTGCTATTTTACTCGAAGCTGGGAAGTTGGGGAGAGCTCGCTGCTGGCTGAGAAGTCCTGCCCCTGTAAGGAGCGACAGGCATGGCGGTGGTGCTGGGTCTCCTCTGGGTGATTGACACCCATCTCCCAGAGACCAGAAACCTCCTCTTCTCCTTTCCTTCTCCCTCCACACCTACTGCTGTTGACAGCAGGATCCCACACAGCCTCCTGCAGCCTGAGGGATCCGTCTGAGCTGTTCCTGTTTATTAATAATATTCCCGATACAGCTGGAGCCCCTCCTGAAGTGCTTGGAAGCGCTGCAGAAATGTGGGTGCTGGCTGGGAAATTTTGTGTGGGGACCCTCCCTAGCCCAGCTGTGGGTCCCCCCATTGGTCTCTCATGAGAGGTGGAGGGTGCCATGTTCCCATGTTCCCATGTGAGAGGTTCCCATGTGCCACGGCTGTGCTGGCTACAGTGAGGACTTGGCATTGCAAATGGCGGCTTCAGCCTGTGAGCCCTCCTCTCCGGACAGCTCTGGCTGAAAGCTGTCAAGAAGAGAAAGGCATTTTCTTGATATTTTTTCTTCTCTCCTCCACCCCCCCATCCCCTTTAAGTCCATAGTGCCATTTTCTTAAAAATCTTTTCATAATGTTATCCAAACCAAGTGGATTGGGTTGGGGTGGTTGTTGTTGTTGTTGTGTGTCCCCCCCCTTTCCACTTTCAGATATAAACTGTCCAGGAGTAGTTGTCCTGTGTGGGCAACAGGGAAACAAAGAAGGTTTTCTAAAGACATGCTAACACTGTGTTTTGCTGGGACCATGTGGTGGAAAGGTTCATGACCTGATGGCTTGAGCTATCACTTTCTGTCATTCCTTGCTGACCTTCCCCTGTGTTTATATGGTTTTGTGAACAGCTGGGCAAAAAAGCAAGCAGAAAAAAATAAAAAGGCTGGGACTTGAAGAATTCAGATCAGGCAGAAATGAATGTGCTTGGAAACCAGATGTGTTTTTATTTAAAACAAAACAAAACAACCATAGTTTATCTAGAGGATTTCTTTTTTTAACAAGTGAAACAGATTAGGTATTAGTGCCTTGTAAGACTGGTAAGGAATCATATCTTATGACCACTGTTTTCAATTTCTATGATACTGTTGTAATAGTATTATGGTAGAAAATGGCCTCCATACCTTTCCTCTCCAAGGAGCCCCATTCTCCAAGTAAGCTGTATATAAAGGGAGGTCTGTGACTCACATGTATCCCCAGCCAGTTTGTAATTTCATATTCAATGATACCATCTGGGTAGGACAGCTCAGTCCTTGGCGGCCACTTCAAGCCTGACTTGGGAGAGCACTGGATCAAGGTTGCTACCAAAGGATGGCAGTTCTGGCCCACGTGAGGTGGGTGGAGCAGGAAAAAAGTTCGAGATCCTTTTCCTAAAAGAAAGATGACAATTTTATTCATGTTGGCCTCATCATCAGAGACTTTGTGGTATGTCGGTTGCAACAGAGGATAGTTCATCACTGAGAACTAGATGTTTGATTGCTCTTGTACCAAAACGAAGGCAGATGGGTTTGAAGAAGTTTCTACGATTACTGCTCGCTGTTTCTTCTGTCTCTGAATTTATTGTTCACTGGAGTTAAATTCATACAAATGCATAAATTGCAGATGGAGAAGTAATAGAAGAAATGCATCATTAGAATACACGCAACTGACTTCAAGAAGGAATAAAGCCATTAAGTGGAAGAGATACTAAATGTTGAAGAGCTTTTTGTGGGAGAGAAGAACCTTAGGTATTTCACTATTTGAGTGATAAGGACAGGAAGATTTGTGGCTGGCTATGCAGCCATTTAATAGTAGGCTCGGATATTGATCTAGTATTGTATCGCGTTTTCTTAAGATGTAGGATAATAATGGTACATTATCTTTCACTTTGGGAAATAATGACTTGAAAGGTATGTGAGGAAAGAGGCTGGAGACTAGAAATAAAGTGAAATGGATGTTACGTGAAACTGGGTGGAAGAGATCCTGGAATTTAAAAGGGCTTTTGTAAAGTAGGTGTTGGCACTTTTTCAGTGAGGGTGTGCCACCCTGTAAGCCTTTTCTTCCTAAATTAGAGGTTGTGTGTGCCAGTAGAAATTGAGTGGAAGGTGAGAGCTGCTGCCTATTAGAGAGACCTTGGGATGCTGCAAGGTACAGATTTGGGCATCTGCTGTGCTGTTCGGGGTCTGTCCAGGGACGCTTGTGCTGCACACTGCCGGCTCCAGTTGTGCAAAACTCTGTGGTGCACAAAACAGATTGACTAGGGAATAACTTACTGTCTCTCCATGGATTAGTCTTCATGAAGTGGATGTGCCATGTGTCATGTCTTTGGCTGTTACTAACATGATCTAAATGTTATGCCTGTCCTATTTCAGATAAGAAGTTACCAAAGAAGACTGTGAAAAGGTTGTTCATTGACTCCACGGTACTTTGAGCCCTCTTAGAGTAATATCACTCATCGACCATGATGGCATTTATCTGAACGTATTTGTGGTGTGGTAAACAAATTACAGAGATCTGTTATTAGCACCTTGTAACTCCCAAGGACAGCTGAACACAGCCTTTTATAGGGTATCATAAAATAGTCTTCTGTTCACAAAAATGTGAAAATTATTGTTTTGCATGTAGACTTCCTTATTAAAACCCAAGTTTCTGGTTTAGTAAATGTCATTATTATTTTAATCAGATTAAGCTTCTCTTACAGTTTCTGCAATCTGCTCTTAAGAAAAAGCCACCTTTATTAAGCATTCTTTCTTAATACTTTCTTAATCTTCATTGCCCAGAGCACAGTTGGGGAGGAACAAGAGAAGGGAGT
Organism: Scopus umbretta; assembly: GCA_013400535.1. Lineage (NCBI taxonomy): Eukaryota > Metazoa > Chordata > Aves > Pelecaniformes > Scopidae > Scopus > Scopus umbretta. Next base: position 12,739 of record VZTL01055860.1, on the reverse strand, counting down.
TAAAAGTAGACTCTTTCTCCTGACTATTACACTTTTCTTTTTAAAAACTTTTAATGAGAAGCCTTCAATTTTCAATAGCAAACTGGGTCTTTCATTTTCCTACATTCGGTTCTCCTGGCCAAAATGTGCCATTAAGAATAATGAATGTTCATGGCATTCTGTGTATTTTTAAATGTAAAGAAATGGTTGGAGTCAGGAATAGTATGATTGTAATGCTTTGTCTCTCTTTGTAGGTGCACATGCATTCGAAAGTACAAAGTCTGAACTATACATACAGCTTTCTTGTTTCAGCTGGCAGTCCCTTTGAAGGGGCACTTGTCATTTCTCTTTTACTTTGTTTGCCTCTGCCTGCAGGCAGCATGTATTAAAAATAATAAATACTTCCACTAATGCCTGATGGGACAGCTTAGTAGTTTAGGCATCAGGTTTAGAAATATCTGGCATTTTCAAAACTTAGAGCTCCAACACCTCTCAGGGTCTGGCTCCTTCTCAATACTGGTGTTATTGTTTTGTTAAGTTTGGATTTCTCCTGCAGGACACAAGTCCTGATCAGTCCAGGAGCTTTCAACACTGAGTTTCAAAGCATTTGTAAGGCTTGTGGAAATGTTGGCCAGGCTTTCTTCACTGCAATGAACGCACCATTTCTGTGCTTTGCGGCTTAGGAGATGTTAAGGAAGATGCCTATGCAGGAGCTCTAGGCTTCCTGCCATCTAATTTTGCAGCAGCTCGAAAAGCAAACATTCAGTGGAAACAAACGAATTGAACTCAGCCAGCCAGGGAATTGGCTACCAAAAAAAAAAAAAAAAGTGAAAGGGGGAAAAAGTTCCTCCTTGATGCTCTTGCCTTTTGAGAGAGTTGCCAAGGAAAAAGCTGGAACTTACAGACATTTTTGGCAGAATAAGAGGAAGTATAAGGATTGTCAGAAGAGCTTGATCCCTTGTAAAGAAAGACCCGGAGAGGTGAAATGCTCTTCCCAGCCACAGGTCAGACCCTGAAGGCTCTGGGAAGTGAGAACAAGAGGTGGTGCTGGGGGACAGTTCAGCAGCCTCTGATGGGCAGCCCAGGGCTGTTCCAGCCCCACGGTTGGTCTGGTGGTAACAAGTGCATACCTTCATTTGCAGGTAACTGGCTGCTCTCCCACTATATTTTTAATGATGTGCATCACATTTGTTCCAGATCACTTCTTCTCCGTGCTTGGTGCTGGTCTTCACTACAGGAGACATAGGGGAGAGGCAGTGGGTGTGCTCCATATGGGTAAAGGCTATGACCATGGAGGGTTTGGGGCTGAGGAGGAGTGTTAAAAGTCAGTTCCTCTAGAGCTACAACTGCTGTAGTTTGTGCTGGAATATACTCAGTGGGAGGTTTGAAATCAGCATTTTCCATCTTACGTGATACCTTGAAGAAGAATTAAAAAAAAAAAAAAAAAAAAAGCAGATATTGGTATTAGTCCTGTATCAATAAATCACACACCATATTAAGTTTCAAATATTGATGATTATTTTCTTTGACTGTCTCTTGATGTCCATTTGAAGAATTTGAGACAAACAGGAGAGTAGAACCGCCAAGAATTTTTTTATCTTCATTTTCCTCCACTGAGAAAGCTAATTGAATCTCTTTCTGAACCGCTTAATTCACTGCCTGTCATGCTCCCCTCTCTCAGTGTAAACTTCCTTGGGGCTATCACCATAGTCCCAGAAGAAGAGGAAATTAGGGTTTCTAACAGAAATAACCTACAGCTCACATAGCATAAACAAATCTTGGAAAGCAAACACTGGCAGGTTGGGGAAAAATGTTTAAAAAAAAGAAAAAGGAAAGTAATAAAAAAGAAAAGATTAAATGCAAACATAGTGCCCTACAGTGTTTAAAACACTTCCTTATAGTCTGTCAAGCTACATGTTCAGGACCTTTGATCAGGGTGGAGGTTGTTTATTTCCTGTACAAACCAGCTTGTACATTGATCAATGTATTGTTGATATAGCGAAGGTATTCCCTTTACTAGTCTCTTTGAGAGGCCTTGGACTTGACAACAATATTGTGAGCACTAACATGTGTACCCGAGTTGTGGAGAAAATGCAAAGAGAAACAAGAGGACAGGGTTGATAATAACTGGATCCTCCATTTAAGGGAGGAATGCTTGGAGGGGTTTCTGTGGAAAGAATTGCTATGGGGTGAAGGTAGTTCACACTTTAGAATTAGAGACCATTTGGGAACTATTGACCTAAATAACTGAGCACTTTCCTTACAATTACTGTACTAGGAGGATCTGCTGTAAGACTCCTCCTGTGATGGGAGTTGTTCCTGATTGGTCATACCCTGTGGAAAGGGGAAGGCATTAATACTTCCCTGCATTATTATTATTTTTAATTAAAAAAACCCAAACAAAACAAACCTAAAATACATTAAAATGTACCATTTGACTTAAAACTTTGCTGCATTTTTTAACCAGAACGTAGCATTTTCTGCAGGGTGGACCTGAATGCAGAGTTATGCAAAGAATAACCTTAACTTTGTATGCACAGTAACGGGATCTAAAATAACTATTATCAGAAAGGAAAACTTGCTTAGCTGGAAAGTGAAGGATTACTTACTCTTTGTCCCAGCTGTTTTAAGTCTGAGGCATCAGGCTTAAAATGACCTGATGGAGATCTGTCATGAAGCTGTGCAGTTCACTGCCACTGGACCTTGTGGATGCCAGACGGTTTTGTGCCAACAGACAGCATCTGTACAAATTAATGGAAGAGAAATCCATCACATGCTTTTAAAAAGACAGAAATCCTCTCCAGTTCCTGAAATGTGGGAGCTGGAGATCACTACATTGCTGTGTAGAGTTATTACAATGTATTTTGCCTGTTTTTACTCCTCCGTATGCATCTGTTGCGGGCCACTATCGGGCAGGATATTGGGCTAGGGAAACCTTTGGCCTGACCCCTGTCAGTCATTCTTGTGACTCACGGAGCAAAGGTTAACTGCAAACCACACTTCGGGAGCTTCTGATCTCCACTCGTTTTAAGCAGAGCACTAATTCAGTAATATTATGGTTATTTGGACTATGACTGGGTGGGATGAATTCAGTTTTCCTTCTCAGCCCACACGTTTCCTGTCACATAAAGTTCTTTTCTGTCACATAAAGTTACGTGTCACAGAAAGTTCTTCTCTGTCTCTGTAGAGCACTCTGTAAAATGGGAGTAATGCCTCTTTTCTACGTGTGTGCGTTGTTTTGCCTAGGCAAAACAGCCCCCCGTGATGTATTTGAGCGCTGCTTTGGGGGTAGTGGGCATTAAGTATCATTAATATTATCCCAACAACAGGAGCAGGAGGTGAAACCCCCTCGTCCATCCTCTTCCCCGAAAAGAGTGATGCAGAGTAGGAGCCTCTTGTTTGCAGAGAGGGCAAGCTGTTATCTGTTAATATGGCAGCATGTTGCCAAATGATTAGGCTGTCAGAATTATAGCAATTTGAACACGCTGAGCAAGCTTTTATGTACACAGGAACAAGATGCCGGCGTTAGATTGCTGAAGAGGAATAACACGCTCTGGAGATTGACAAGTGCTTGGCAAGCCCGCGTTCCTGAGGCTCATCAGACATTCACGGCTCCTGTGCGATGCTAGTGAAGAGCATACTCAAGTGGCTGTATCATAGCCTGGGTGACATCTGGTGACATGCAGTTAGGCCTGTTGTGTTTTTCTGGGATGAATTCATTTTCACAATATTTGAAAGGAATCCATTTATGGAGAGTGGAAATATTCTGGCATATGCAAGTGACTTACAAGACGGTAATATTTTTGGTCCATCTTGTATTTGGTGACAAAATCGTAATTAGCTGCGCTTAGCCACGTGCTATTTTATGGAGTGGTTTTCTGGATTTCTGTGCTTCCTGCTGGCTCTGCTCCTCCTCTGCTCCCTCCCAATGTTGGTAGTTACAACTGTTGGGATGAGGAGGAGGGAGCACAGGTACACTTGGCAGTCTCCTGTGGTTGTAGCTGGGGCTCCTACACAAATGTGTCTGCTGGCAAAAGCTGCCTTTTCTCTCCCTGTAGGAGCTGGAGGGTTGATGTTGCACTAAACAGAGGCTTGGACACTTAGTGGTGTTTGATCACTGGTATGCTCTGCTTTGGAATGGAGTATATGATTGTTTCTCTACCAAGTTAGTTGGTCATTCTGCTTTGGTGTTGCTGGATATAAGTGTTGGGAATTGGGTGGTTTGAGTTTCTTTTTTCCTCGACCTCTCAGAAGATGACTGTGGGCTTGATTTAGCATTGCATGTGAGCTGAACTGAGGTTTGGAATGGGATCTGGTCTCTGTCAGGAGTTCGGCTTTAGCATTTCTTCAGCTCTCTGTGACAGATGTGCGCAGAAAATAGGATTTCATTGTATAGAAAAAGTTGTTGTGTTAAAAATCAAACTGCAAACAGCATATTTTGCTTTTCAAGCATTGCTCTCCCTGGCAGGCATCAGAGTTTCTGTGGAGAGCGAAAGTGGGGAAATTTATATTTAGGATAGGGAAATGTGTATTTGGGATAAAACCCCATTTTTTCCCCAAAAGATACTTTTGAAAGAAATTTTTTTACTAGGCCTATTGAAAAATCCCTTTTCAGAAGCCTTCATGCAGTAGAAGCCCTGGAAGCCCTTGTGGTGCACCGAAGCGCAGTGCAGAGTTGTGCGTGGTAGACCAGCACGAATCCACGAGATGCTCTTGTGCCAGGGAATTACCTGGTGCCAGACATGCCAACTTTATGCTGGATCAACAGCAAAGCATGACCCTTATTGTGACATCTCTACTTGTAAGTAAGAAGAAAAGACGTGTCAGCCTATGTCTGGCCCGCCCCAGCTAGCGCTCTCCTGCATCCCATGGGCCATTCCTCATAGGTGCTGGGGCATCAGTATCAAGGCCAAATCCCTACTAATGACTTTGCATCCTGGGGCTCTCCTTCAGCCTTCTCCAGGACATGAAGGTGCCTCTCTCCTGAGCGACAGTGATACAACTCTCAGGTTTTTTCAAACTTTTAATCTGAAGCCTACGTGCCAGATAGTAGTAATGCCCAAGTGCTTCATATGGGGCCAAAGCATTATATAGCTGGACATGGCCAGTCTGTGCCATGTGACTTGGGGTTGGGTAAATGGTCCTTGGCCCTGTTTTATTGATCATAGTGCGTAACCCGCATGCCTCTAATAACATTAATGGAGAAAACTTTATGCAGTAAACGAATGCAAAAGTGTATGATCCTTGGAATAGGTGAGATGTGAGTTGTACCAGGAGTACAGCAAGACAAATCCACTTTGACATTCTGTCCTCTTGGTAGGAGCAGCCTGAGGCCACTGATGTGAAACACAGGTTTAGCAGTCTGAGTAGGGGTAAGTCTGCTTTCTGTAGTCCTAGTCACACCCAAGTGCTAAGGATTGTTATTCTGAGAGGGGTCTTTGTGTGTCCAGCTGCTGAGAACAGGATGAACAAGGGGGAAAAATGCTAAAATATGCTTTCCAAATGTTCTTCTGCAGGTTGTGCCTCTGAGTCTTAATGTATGGTCTGGCTTGGGCTCTGTTAAGGAGTTGTCCCTTGGAGGCAGGCTGGCAGAGCTGGGGTGTAGCTTGGGTCTCCCAGGGCAAAATCACTTCAGGTTAGCCTAATTCAGCATGCCAGGTGAAGAAATTCTGTGAAACTGTTTTTGCTGTTTGCTTCTGTATCTTTGGAAGAAAGTTCTGGCTCACTTTGTAATTACTGCCTGGTTGCAGTCTTCCAGCCTGATGATTCTTGGATGTAAAACCTCATTTTTTTTCAGTACATTTCTGTTAAGATAAAAAAAAAAAAAAAGCGCCTTTTAAACTTCCAAAGTGCCTATCACAAGGTAAGGATAAAAAAGTTTCTCATTGTTAAAATGGGCATTTGGAGAGTGCCATCAAGGCATTTTGGAGAATAGAGGTATTTTATTTTTAATGAGAAGAACTAAAGAATAAAAAATGGTAGCCTTGGAGAATTGCAGATCAAAGGTTTCTTCATTGTAAAACAAATGAAAGGTCTCAGTCCTAGAAGTGATGAATAAATTGATAAATTTTTAATAGGAAGAATAGGTTATAAATGGTAATTTAATTCTTTGGGGGAGGGAATCATTTAAGCACTGTTTAAAAAGTCCAGATTTTTTTGTGTGTGAAGATTATAATGATAACTAAGGGGACGACTGGGAAAGCGCATGTTTCAGCCAAGGCTGTTGTGCACAGTGCTGCCTGCACGCACCGCAGTGCCCATGTCCTTCCCGGCACACGTCCCAGCACGGACCTCTTGGCAGGATCCTGGTTGTGCCCTTTCCCTGGAAGCCAGATGCATCTGGGGACTTCAATCTGTGGGGGAAAAAACAAATGCTTAAAAAAAAGAGTCACAACTTATCAATGTGCCCATGCTCATGACCCCCCCTTCCCTTGGCTTTGGAAGAGGCGAAGCGTGATAGGGACTGAGCCAGCCTGTCCCCATGTCCCCCGTCCCAAACTGCCCCTCTGCTCAGTGCTGGGGAGACGTCTGGGGATGTGGGATTGAAAATGGGCCCTGATGGAAAGAGAAGATTGCCCATGGGTGCTGAGGCGCTGGGGGAGTCAGGCCAGGGTAGTACGGAGCAGACCAGACGGGGGCCGGGGCGGGAAGGGCAGAGCCGGGAGAGGAGGAGCGTGGCCTTGGTGGGGGCACAGGAGCATTAATGAGCGTAGGCTGGGGAAGGGGTGTTTAATGGCATTCACCTAGGGCAGCTCACAGCTACCGGGGCTGACAGGCTGATGACTGCTGCCAAATCTGCATAATAACGCCATTAATAAAGGCCTCGGGGTCCCTGCTGGTTGCTCCTCCATCACTCACTGCAGGCTGCCTTAGCATTGGGCTCGTCCTCCTCTATGTAGCCATGACCCACTTTTCACACTCAAACCCCGATTTTATTTGTCAGTTGTGGAGCAGCCTGGCCTGGCAATGCAGGGAAACCTTGTCAGCTTCTATAAGGTATCCTCATCTGCCGCAGCATGGCAAGTGGCTGGGACCATGACCCACCGCCATGTCCCTGCCTGGGCTGTGCCCTGGTGCATGGTCTGGGCTGCCAGCTTCCCAGTTTGTGTCTTCCAGCGATGCTGTCATGCTCACTACCTCATCCCACTTGTTCCTCTTCCTCTTCTTGGCAGCGTTTTTAGAGTTAAAATAAAGAAAAATAGAGGAGAAAAAAAGAAAATCTTTGCCTCTTGGTTGGTATTAATTCCCTGATACTAATTTTTTTTTCATTTTTCCATCCCCCATCAGTTTTCTGCCCTTGCGTTCACATCACACTTCTCATGAGCCCCGTGGCTGGAGAAGCTCCACCACAGTCATGGTGCTTGAAGGTGAACTGGTTTTGCAGACCCAGGTGGCTGAACTGTGCCTTGTGCCCCTGGGTGGCAGCTATTTTGGAGAGAAAAATGTGGTGCTGCTTGCACTTGTGATTGAATTCTGACTTCTTGCTGACCCTACAGCAATGCAGGGAGCAAAACTAGTTGTATTTGCAAGGTTCAGACAAGGCTCGAGCTGTTTTTCAAGTGGCTGTGTCCCTATCACAGATGAGTAATTTTTTAAACTACACAAAGAATAAAAAGCCCACTTTGACTTTAAAAAACGAGTTCTCTGAGAAAAGGTAATGTTTTTGACCACTGTTACATTCTCAAATCAGTTTATACTGAAGAGGCTTAGAAAGCATGATGGGACTTGTTAGTCATGGGCATAATTTTTTGATCTGCTTTCTGCTTACTGGGAGTCAGTAATGTATGTCTGCATTCAGACCTTTGCTGTGTCACTGGATTCCTGATGATATGCCTAAGCTCTAACAGCTGGTAAAAAGCTCCAGACTGAGAAGCAGAGTTGGACTTGCCAACTTTAACCCTGTGGGGACTGCAGATGGGCAGTGATAACACTGTGAGAAATTTTAAGAGTTTTATTTGTAGCTTAAATAGCAGCACTGTCACCCCGGATAAAGAAAGGTGTGCCTATAAGGTCCCATCATTTAATTTTTTAGCCTGTATCAATTTCAGGTGGCAAATGGATCACTTGATGTTATCGCCAAGAGTGTAACCAATGTTGACCTCACTCTGCTGACACTAATTTGATTTTTCAGCTCTGCGGAGGTTTGGCAAGACATTTGTTTCAGGTGGATTCTCCCATGCCTTTTCAGTAGTTGGGAGCTCTGCAGGTTTACTTTGTATGGCTGATCCAAATGGCTGTTGTTAGTCTGAAATCAAACCTCAATCCCCAAGAAGGTTAAACAATAATATTTAGAGGTTGCATTGGTACAAAAGGGGTTCACCTTGGGAAATCCATATCTATATCTAGCGCGCTGTTCTCTTTAAGAGTTTATGGGTCTGATTCAGCTTTGTGTTTATTTTGCAGCATTACTTTGGGTAGAGCTGCTGCTGGTTTTTCACTGATGTGTGAGATCAGAGCAATGCCTTGCAGTGTTTAACTCTTTACACTCACAGCAACAAGCTTCTGAAAGCTCTGTGAGCCCATTTTCAGCAAAGTGGTATTTGCTGCACTCAGTGTTCCCCTGCCTCTTTGGCAGGGCAGCAGTGGGGACTTCAGCCTCTGGGGAGATGGCTGGGAAAGCTCAGGAGAAGTCCAGACTTCCCAGTATAGACGTTTTATCAAACACGCTTGTATGAATCCACACATTTATGGAAATTTTATTCCGTTTTAACCCAGTGAAAGGTTTTGCTTCAGCAGAGCAATAAACCCTTTACATCTCATCAACTTGGATGTTGCAACAGTGCTTATGCATGCAAACCTGAAAGTTGCATTGAGTCTGGCCACGTTTTCCCCCTCTCCCAGTAGCCTGGCTGAGAGAAGTGTGCAGGCTAAACCGGTGAGGGCTGAAAGGGTTCGTACCATGTACGTGAGGATGTTCTTATCTTGAATATATTTTAACTTGACTCTTCCCCACCTCACCATTTTTAATTATTTTTAACATCTGAGTATTAAAGGAAAAATGTGTGTTGCCTGAAAGGTCTCTTTGTCTGGCATTGTAGAAATACCTGAATTCAGAGGATTATGAATTTAATTTGCTGGCCCTCAATACTTGCCTTCTCTAACACTGCGCTCTAGTGACTTGCACCATTGTGTTTGCTGTGCTCACTCTTATCTTCCAGATTTGTGTGTGTCTAGATATTGCTTGTTCAGCTGTTGCAAGTTCAGCTGAGCTCAGAGCTTTTCAAATGCTGGTCGCCTGTCTGTGCTCCAGCCCTGTGCTCATAGCACAGGCTGAGCTCCTGCAGTTTTTCTTGTACCTCTTAGACCTGTCCAAGAGACTTGTGAATCTACCTGTGCCGAATGGGTGGCAAAACTGCTACTGTCACTTAGTTCCAAGTCTCTTCTTCATTAGCAGTGCTGGCTAAGTAGTAACTGTAGAATTGCACGGTCAATGCTGGACTGAGCATCATTTAGTGATGTGAAAGGCATTTTCAGATTTGGCTGGAAGTTGGAGAGGCTTCCATAGGTAGCTCTCCTACAGTTGTAAAGGGCTGCATGGTTTATTTTCCTTATTGTTTTTTAATAACTTTACATGGGTTTAAAGCTTGGGAAATGGAGGAAATATAAAGGGAAATATAGGAAGTCTGACAGTCAATCGGATGACATATGGAAATAAAGATTGACAGGAAAAGGGGTCATAGCCATCAGCACCATTACAGCAATGTGCAGAGAGAAATCCAGAATCCATGTTGCAAACCTGTTCCTTTGATTGGAAAATGAAGAATTTCTTGGCACAGCGCTTCATGTGTTGGAAATATAAGGCATGTAAAAAGAAATGGTGTTTTTCCTTTGGATGTACTCTTCTATTGCGAGCAAATATGCAATATGAACGCTTAAGACTTCTGTGCATTTAAAATGGCACTTTATTATCAGTTGTATGACCTAAGTTTCCAAAACCAAATTCTTTATTTGGATAGCTGAAATTAGCTTAAATTTGATATTCAGCCTTAACAGAATTGGTAAATTTGAATCTTTGTGCTTACTATTCAGAGAAACACAGAACAGCTGAGGCGGGAAGGCACCTCTGGAGGTCATCTAGTCCAGTCCCCTGCTCAGAGCAGGGTCAGCAACAGTAGGTTGCTCAGGATCATGTCCAGTTGTGTTTTGAATATCTCCAAGGATGGAGACTCCACAGCGTCTCTGGGCAACTGTGCCAGGGCCTGACCACCCTCATAATGGAAAATGTTTTTTTGGATTTAAAATAAATCTTCTGTATTTCAATTCATGCCCATTGCCTCTTGGCTATAATAATTATCCTCATGAGAATAGTTTGTATTCAACCTTCTGGTAAATTCTATTGATTCAATTGTGCTTGTAATTTCCTGAAGAATTAAATTTTTTTTTTTAAAGGGAAAGTGGTTGAATTGGGCTAGAAATAATTTTGTTTGCAGAAATCACAATGTGAAGTGAGGTCTTTAAAAACCATTGTATATCATTGAATAAGAACCACTTACCTTTTTTTTTTTTTTTTTCTTTTTTTATATGTGAGGGGCTTGGTCTGTGTGTCCTCCCCCCCAGGTAAGAGTTATATTTATGACCAAAGAACATTTTATCAGATCTTTGTTGTAAGTTGTCTCCTCAGTGAATGTATTAGGTCATAAAACTGAGTAGATACAAGATCAGATTTCTGATTTTTTAAGACTGTCATAAAAAAAAACCAAAAAAAAAAACCAAATAAAAAACTTCTATGGGGAAAAAAGAAATGCAGTAACAGCAGTAAGACCTGAAGCCACTTTCCCCACTTTCATCATCCTTAATTAACTTAAAATCACACTGGACTATCCTCAAGTAATGTGCAAAAGTGGCATCTAATAGATGGAAATTATCAAGAAACTTTCAGCTGTCCTCTGGGACTATGCCTCAGTGCTTCTGTGTGCTTAAGGCTGCCAAAAATATCCCCGGTAATTCTCAAACTCTTTTGGCAGATGAAGGCAGAATGACTGGTTTTACAACAATCAAGATCAGATGGTGGCAGATCTATCATACACTCTTCTATATTAAGAAATACGTACGCTGGGAAATAAGCCGCGATCATATGTTCCTTCTCTTTCTGCTGATTTGTCACTAGTGAGTTAGTGTTAGCATTAGCGTCTTTAAAAGATGGAAGACGGTAAAAGTTCAAATCATTCGGTTGCTGTACGTGCTTTTTATTTCAAATATTCTTAATGCAGTTTCATTGCTGTCTTGGGGAAAAGAAAAGAAGTTCAGTTTTCTCTTTTACCTGCCTAATAACGAGCAACTGTCAGACACGCTTTGATACTTCTGTGGCTTGGAACATCGGCGGCCACAGAGAAAAATACACCTTTTTCTGCTAAGTCTTTGTTTTTCAGCGAGAGATGAGCTAATACACTGTTGGCAAGAGCTACTGCCTTTGTTCTGCTAAGATGTATCATTTTAGCTGTGGTTGAGTCTTGGGAAACAAAAGAATTTAATTTTCTATCACAACCAAGTGATCCGTGTGAGAAACTGTGGCTAACACCACGGAGCATTTCTGCTGCATTTGCAGGAACAGCCTTGGCTCTTTTTGCATTTGCCTGTCTCTTTTCAGGAATTCCTACACCTTGTTGTTGTTGTTTTCCTGAGGGTTTTGTTCTTAGAAACGACCCTAGAATTTTTTTTTATAGTTAGCTTTATCTTCAGGCGGTTTCACAGTCCACCAGGAGCAACTGCAAAGTTGCTTCTGCATAAACTTTAAGTAAGCCTTATATATCCCGGTAAAATCGTATCTCCATTCATGCTGGAAATGCAAAACCTCCTCTTTTCGCAGTGTGCACTCAGTCTTGCTTATGTTTGCTATGATCACAGTGATGTGAGTCATCTCCTATTTAGAGATGTAATTTGACAGGCTGAAATGGACAGTAGTATCTACATACAACCGTAATTCAGGATGACCCTTGGCTTCCTCCCATGTCTGAGCCAGACTCCATCTCCATTCACTAGCCCAAGATAAATGAATTGGTTCAGACCTGAAAAAGATTGTGTATTGAGGGGTCATCCTAGTCTCAGTTCCTTTAGGTAGCTTGTTCCAGTGTTACACTTCAAAGCTCAACTTTTTGCCTATCGGTTATGTTTACAAGTCTACTTCTATCAGTGAATAAAAGGATTTAAAAATTCCTTTTCCTTTTGGACAGTCCTGTGTCATATAAGCTATAATGACTTTCCTCTGAGATAAAGAACCCAGGTCTGGATTCAGGAAACAAGGATGCTGCGAGAACCCAGGCAGTTGGTGGTTTATAACAATTATTCAGGAGTCTGTTGATGGGAATGCCTGCCCTGACATTCCCAGCATCTGGCCTCTGTCAGGCTGAGGGGGAATCTCCATCCTTTTTTTTTTTTTTTTTTTTTTTTCTGACCCAGAGGTTACCCGTGGAGGATACCTCCCTGGCTCTCGGCCGAACCCCGGAGCGGTGCCGCTTTCCTCTCGGTTCCCCCATGCGGTTTGCAAGCCTTCGCTCTGCCATCTCCTTAGCAACTCGGAGCACAACAGCAGCGCAGAGCCACACAGCCCCCGGGGGCTGCAGCTCTCTATTTATAGGCAATCGAGCCCGGATGAAAATTTCCAGAGAGCTCTGGTAAGGCCTCTACAGGAACAAAAAACTTTGGGGTCCTGCTAGAGGATCTGGCTTGGTGCTGTATCTCAAGGCCCTGCCCTTCGCAGGATGCTCAGCCTCTGCAGTAGAACACATTCATTCCAGTACATAGCAAGGATTTGCTGTTTACA
>VZTL01055858.1:39133-69329 GCA_013400535.1 Scopus umbretta | reverse complement strand
ACTCCTTCCCATGGGCAGGCGGGCGTTCAGCCACGTCTGGGAAAGCAGGGCTCCATCACGCGTAACGGTGACTTGGGCAGACAAACGCCATCGCGCCGAACGTCCCCCTCCTTCTTTCTTCTTCCCCCAGCTCTATATGCTGAGCATGACATTATATGGTATGGGATATCCCTTGGCTCAGCTGGGGTCAGCCGTCCTGGCCGTGTCCTCTCCCACCTCCTCATGCCCCCAGCCTGCTCGCTGCTGAGGTGAGAGGCAGAAAAAGCCTCGACCCTGTACAAGCACTGCTCAGCAGTAACGAAAACACCCCTGTGTTATCAACACTGTTCTCAGCACAAATCCAGAACACAGCCCCATGCTAGCTACTGTGAAGGAAATGAACTCTGTCCCAGCCAAAACCAGCAGACACACCTATATACACGGTGAAAGCTGGGCCAAATACTCTCACACATACATCAACTACAACGGCACAAAGGTAGGACTACTAGTCTTTTGTATTTACACACACAGGGCCCTATTACACAAACATCCACACAGTTCGATGGTGCTTGGCCAAGCGTTCTCCCACGTGCCCAAACAAAAAAGCTCCCCCTACGCACCAAACCCAGTTCTGAGCCCCAGTCTTGCGCTCCCAGTTCCACAGAGGCAAAGCAGCCCTTCTCACAGTGCGCGAACGTGCACAAACACAACAGTTCGTGGACAGATACGCGGTGGCAGGGGGTTATTTCTAGCCCACCAGAAAGCTTAGGAAAACAGCTCCTGGATCAAATGGGTTTGTATAGCCTGGGGAGGTGCCAGGCCATCCTTTACGGTGTGGAAACAAGCAGCTTGACCTGAGTGACAAAAGAAAATCTGCTTCAAGCAGGGGGCAGAGGAAAGGAAGGAGAAATCAGCCTTCCTGGACAACAGTAGAAGGGGCGATTGTGACATGGGAGGGAGAGGAAGAAGGTGAGCTGTTCAAGTAGGAAAGGTGTTGGTCAGCTGTTTTAGGGGCACGAAGATGTCGGGGGAGCTGATCCTGAGAGGATCGGACAGGCCAGAGTTGTGCAAGCTGTATGAAAAAGGATGGGAAGTTGCTATGGCACAGGTGGTTGCAGAGAGGAGAAGCTGTGCCTTCTCGGCACAAAGGAGGAGGGAAAAATCAGTTTTAATTAACTGGAGCGTATAGGGTCCTTCAGAATGTGCACGAGGGATGGGTGTCCTTTCCCTCAGTTTGTTTTATTCTGTTGCCTTGGGTTTTTTTTAGCTCTTTCCCTGCCCTTAGGCTTTGCACGTTGAAGAATCTCTCGCAGCTGTCAGTTGGTAAGTGGGTAGTGGGCTTTTCTGTAAGGCAAAGGGTCAGGCGGGAGCAAGAGCAGCTGCCAGACAGGAGGGAAGCGCCGGCGCCCTTGTCTTGGGTGGCAGCCCATGCCGGGGGTGTGCGGGAGGCGTAGGCTCAAGACAGCCACTCATCGAACAGCTTCCCCGAAAACCCTCTGGACAAGGGTTTCTAAGAGGGCTGCTTGTGATCTGAGGCCTGGGGAAGGATGTGTCCGGAGCTGTGTTGTTTTTAAACACAGCCATTTGGAGTGGGTTCACTGGCTGGCATGGCAGGGTTCTGCTCGCAGGGAGGAGGTCACGTTACCATTCGCAAAGTTAAAGCTGCAGGGCCCCGTTTCCACTTTCTCTATTTCCAGGTGGCCGAGGTAGGACAGATGAAGGTCAGCCAACTTTATAGTATTTATAATTTTGGTCTAATGTGTGCTCTGCATCCTATGGCCCCTTACAAAAGCGAAGATGAGCAGCAATAGAAAATAGCCATAAGGACGGACTGCAGCCCAGCACCTCCCTGCCTGCCCCCTGTGTGAGCTTTACCAGGCCTATGGTGACTTCTTTAAATACTCAACTCGTACAGAAGCATCTACACTCACTTTATGCCCCTTGATACTGCCAGAGAGACATGCAGCAGCCACTGAAGTTTGGTACCCAAGCTCTCGTAATTCCTGCGGAAGCTATTTAGGAGATGTCTGACTGTGGGCAGCAGAGCTGACAGAGTTGACGACTCAGTTGTGGCAGCTACAGCCCAGCGTGGCCGTTTAAATGTTCACAGATTTCAGTTAGATTTAATACATTGCAGCAGCTAACGTAGGTTTCTTAGGCAATTACCAACACTGTCTGCCTATGAACACTTCTCTGCTTAGTTCTCTATTTGCTGTAGGGTGTGAGACTGCATATCCTAATTTATCCCCACTAAGAATGTTTAGGAACAAGTTGCAAGCTATTGACAGTTTATATAATGTCAGTAAAGTAGCTACAGGCTATTTATGATCAGCACTGCCTCAAAAGAGTACTAATTAAAGGGGAGGACTCTGCCATAACACCATACTAGTTGGAATCAATATTTTGATTAAAGCTGTACTTTTTCACCTGATTGCTCATCTACGCTAAAGGCACTTCTGAACGTGAAGATATGTCTGCAGAGCCCTCTGGTGGAAGTACCATCTAGGAGCACAGAAAGGTGGGAGTTTTTTCCATCAGGCCACCACTGTCAGCTTCTGAAAATGGCATAGGTTGAGGTGACAAAACTGCGCTTCCATCACCAAATCCGAGGTTAGCAGGGCCTTTGCTAGCTAGCCTAGCTAGATGATCAATAGCTTACAGTTTTCCATTTTACTAGGTGATCGGCTGTCCTAGTGGAATTTACTGTTTACCCTATTTACCATGGCCAACAGCATAGTAACAGCAGTAAAAGACACCAGTCGAATTGCCTTGCCGAGCTCATTAAGGAGCCTGTTACCCCTGCTTCCAGCTGGGTGTCTTGACTGGGCAGCCCGAATGCGCTCCACGCTGCACGAGGACCCTGTTTGCCTGGGGACCACTGCTGCGCCAACAGAACAGCAACAGGTCACTGGCTCCAGGTATTTATGCCACCTGCTTCTGCATTGGCTAGAAACTTATTCCTGGAGCACAGTTTAGCCTAATTCGTACGGGTGGGCCAGGGGATGTTGTATGCATTCACTGGAGCAATGCATCAGCTAAATTTGCACATCGTTCCTTAGCCTGTGATGGTTGTCTACCTTCTAGGCTGAAGGGTGTTTGCAGCTATGCTTGCCTCTACCCCTCATTCCCCAGCAGAGAGCACTCGAAGAGCAATGTTGGAAGCACAGCCGCCTTGGAGCCGTGAGGAGTTCGGCTTTCAAGGTTTGATCTTTAGCAGATCCTGGGCGTGTTCTCTAACTGCAACTCCGGTTTTGCCTATATATGCCTATCATCCCTCCTGGGCACTTTGAAGATAATCTGTCTTGTGGCTCCTATTCCTCTTCTTGAAGCACCTCTCAAAGGAGCTCTAAAAAGCTCAGGCATTGGTGACTTTTTCTGAAGCCATTGGAAAACAAAGCCATTGGCACTGTCCGAGCGCCTCGCTTGTTTGAGCCAGACAGCAGAAGTATTACCTGCTTCCTGGCTGTCACCACCTTTACTTTCATTTTCTTCAGCGAGGGGAATGAGGAGGTATGTTTGCTTGTATCTGCCTGCCTCAACAGCTGTACAGATGGTCTGCGCAGTGGGCTGCCTCTCCTTCCCCACCATAATTTTCCATTATTATCTGAAACTGGGAAAAATGCTGACTGTCCAAACTCCCATACTGCTTCATATACCCAGTGGGATATTGTTAGAAAATCAGTCTCGTTCTTGCTTCAGCCATCCATTGAATTTGAGCTCTTAGGGTACCCCACACTACAATGGGTCTGCCCTTCCATCAGACAGTGCACTTCACCTATTGGCGCTGAAAGAAAGAGCACTGCAGAATATAGATATTCAGTCCAGGAGATGTGGCTACAGGCAGGGAAATCAAAGAGGAAGACAAGTTTTGTGGTTATGCTATGAGCATATCGAATCACCAGGAGAGTGGGCCAGATCTGGGAAAGCACTATGTTCCAGACACTGTTTTTGTGGCATGTTGAGTATTTCTAGGGAATTTCATGAGGATAAATGTGCACAGAAGCATTGTGGCCTCCACAGATCAGATACCACAGGAGCCACATCAGGGGAAGTTCCTAAATTACTCCCTTGCCAGTACAGCATGAACCCAACCAGGAAAGGGTTGAGCTGGCTATTCTTGGGACTTGTTTTGTCTGGTGGCTTCCTACAAACTGGAGCAAGGACTCACCAACTTGTTCCACATCATTAGCAGCTGGCAGCTTCCCAACCATTACCAGTGTAGTCTGGATTTCACCCAGCAGCTTTGAGATGAAAGACGTTACAGCACCACTGCACTCACTGTTTTAGGTCCCCATCCAGCTCCCACTGAAGTCAGTTACTCTTTTTCCACTGAGTGCAGCTGGAGCTGGGTCTGACATTTCGGTAACAGTTCTGTCTCAAGTCCTCAGCTAGCTGAAATATTGGTAAAATAGTCCAACACAACAGATAGGTGCCTGCAACTCAGCTATTTTCTGGCATTCAAATTAAAACCAGCACCACAGTCAAGCAAGAGCATGAGGAATTAATGTTTCTTTCCTGAAAACACTGAAGGTCTGAACTTAGAGCAGCTGAAGCACCTGGTGAAAGGAATCTAGAAGCCTGCGTTAAGTGGGTGTCTTGTCAGGAGGCTGATACATGTGCGAGGCTCTGTTCTCTCTTCCAAAATGCATCCCTGCCAGGAGCGCCATCAAAGAAATTTCTCTGATGGTGATGAAGATACTGATAGCACTCAGCTGTCCTAAGAATGGCTGAGGTAATTGCTCATTTTCTGGGGCGAGCCTTGGTGTGTGCCTAAAAAGGTATCCACAGTCCAGGGGTGCAGGAGCACGCAGGACATACATGTATTTTTACAAACATAGTGAGGAGACACCTTACCTGGCTATTCTGTCAGCAAAATGTTGTTGAGAGTACTTTAAGTGATTTAACGAACATCCTAAAGGCTGTAAAGTATACACACGTAATTTGAATTCCTTCTATCTATCTCATTCTGCAATAAGCAATTATTGACTCCTCCTGTTTTACATGTGGAAAGCAGAAGCACAAAGACAGCAGCACAAAATGAGCAAGCAGAGATGAGGCCAGGGCAGAGACTGCCT
Organism: Scopus umbretta; assembly: GCA_013400535.1. Classification (NCBI taxonomy): domain Eukaryota; kingdom Metazoa; phylum Chordata; class Aves; order Pelecaniformes; family Scopidae; genus Scopus; species Scopus umbretta. Next base: position 64,275 of record VZTL01055858.1, on the reverse strand, counting down.
TGCCCAAAGGTCAGCAGTTGTCCATCGTAACAGGTACTGCCTCCCAGTCAGCTGTGCTCAGATGCTAGACAGAGGGTCTGGTTTGTTACAAGACTCGGCCACTGTTACTAAAAATCTTGTCATTGCTAAAATTGACTCCACTTTCAGGGCCAAGACACCAAGAAGCGGCTACCATTTTAAACACTGTGTCATGCAACCACTGCAAGGCTGACCCAACACCAGGAGCAGTAGGCTGTCAGCACAGGAACAAGAAGGGCATTCAAGGGAAAGAGAAACTGGGTAAAATTAAAACTGGCAAAAGAAAATTATTTTTTCCACACTAACATGGAACTAGATTTAGGAGCTTGTGGTAAGAGGATGCCACTGAGGCCAAGAATTTACAGTCTTGTTTTTTCTCTCTAGAAGAATAGAAGGTACGATCAGTCAGAATGAGTGACTGAAAGCCCTGAGAGTCCTTAGTTATTGGGAGACTGTTAAAAGACTGCCTATGTACAGCCTGGCTCACTGCTGACTGAGATATGCCAGCCATTGACTGTGGGAAGACAAGCTCTGCTTCTGCTACGAACATAAGAAAATCCTGGTGACTTGTAGTTACTGTTTATGCTGTAGGCAGGGATGACCTGTAGCATAATGCTGAGACACCTCAGTAGTTTGCCCTTGAAAGGATACATGAAACTCCTGGGGGTCTGTGAGGAATACCAGGAGCCCACGAGAGCCTTTTCCCAAGAGCCAACATTACTGAAGTGCAGCGGGTGAGCAGAGTTCTTCCACCCATGGCACTTCAGTGCAAACGTAGCCTATACAGCCAAACATAGGCAGAAGGAATCCCCATTTCTGGAGAATGAAAAGGGGAGCAATGGAAAAGAGTAGCAGCATCCCTCTCTGAGAACCCACTTCCCTCCATCCCCCTAGCCAGCTTCTCTGCAGGCAAGACTAGGATTAATAGAAAACACATGGAAGGAGAGTTTGTGATCCAGGGCTCCAGGACAAGCAGCTGAAGCACTAAGGAGCTACCTGGACCCCATTCAGGAGTGAGCTCAGGGATCAAACATCTCATGAATGGGGAGTGGGCTGGGTGGGGAACTTAAAAGGTACAGGCTCCAGTTTGGTGCTTCCCACCCTCCCAGGGCAACACACCAGTCTGAGAGGAACATTCCAGTTCCAGCACAACAAAGCGGAGAGTCACTAACCATACCCTGCATCTTCCGCACATCTCTCTCCCTCTCCACCCAAATTAAATTGTTAGAACTAGACTTATAATAAGCCGTTAGGGTACCAGTGTGCTAGTCCATTCTGTTCACAAGCTCTGAAGCCTTAAGGTGCTTCCAAAATCGAATGTCCTTCAAATTTGGTGGAGCTGAAGACTGAATTCAGAGGCTGTAGTTCAACCCCTCTGTGGAATTTGGTGGATCCCGATTCCCCTGCCTTACTGAGGACACAGCCAGGGCTCTCCATTGTTTTACAGTGTGTATGTACAAATAAACTCTTATCCTTGTTTTTGATCCGTCTTTCTTTCACCCTTTCTCCTTCTCTTTGGATTCTCTTCCTTTTGTCCATCCAAGAACAAAGCAACCATTATCAAAGCCCATCACTCTACACTTAAATAAAATCCAGCTAAATATCTGACTTAACAGGCAAGGGACAGCTGTAGAAGAGCAACTGCACAGAGTGAAGGGGTCGGTCTGGGATACCAAAGAACTGGTCTGAAGTATCAAGGACGGACCCTTAGGCAATGCAAACCAATGGTGCAGTTACACTGTCTTGTACATCAACTACAAATCTTGTCTTTGGGTGAAAGAGGAGGGAAATGGCCACAATCCAGAATCATTAAATAATAATATCCCCAAAGCTGCAGAGAGTTTGTATCCACATCCAACCTTCACACTTCATGCATTTTTCCACAAGGAGTGTAAACACAAATTGTGGACTCAACCAACCAGTAAACACAAATTGTGGACTCAACCAACCACCTTTGCACTGAAATTTCACATGCTTGCTTTGTGGAAAAAAGGCAGCTTGTTCCTGTACCAGTTTTCTCTGAGCCACATTGACATCCTTTTGTTATTAACATCTCTTTGGCCAAGCTGCTTTTTCCCTGGGGAGTCCAGAGGCTCTGGCAATCACACTATTTCCTCAGTACATCCTTATCTCAGTCCTTGAAAGCCAGGGGAGCATGCGAATGCTGCAATGCATATACAGGCAGCACACCCAGTGCCCTTTTCAGCTGTAAATTCACACAAATGCCTCAATTCACTGTCCTTTTGGTTAGAAAAGCACTGGCATTAGACAGTGTGCTCTGGGCCTGTATAATAGCTTGGGGGCTCAGAAAATGTGTGCCATTCCTGATCTCCCACTGACTGTCTGGAAACCTGGAACAATTCCCTGCATGTTTTCTACTCAGGGTGTGATCTGTTTGGAGCAGGTGCTGAATCTCTCCAGAGTTCAGCAAGAGGCAACATGGTCCTTGCTGGGATCTTAATGCTATAATGCAAGTGAACAATATAATTGCTACACAGAAGAATTGGAGTTGCTTCCAATTTAAACCATAATATCATGGCGACGGACTGCATCACTTACACGCTCTTGTCATCCTCCAACTGGAATTATAGCAGAAACGAGGTGGGGAAAATTTTCAGTGTGACTGATCTGAATGTCTTTGTTCCCCATGTTCAAGCTTTTCTGCAGTTTAACTGACAAAATACCTGCAAGAATGAAATGAAATATGCTTCATCTCAACAATACCTGCCACCACTCTGGATGTGCACATCATCACTTGGATTCAATCTTTCCCTTAAAAATAAAGAGGTGGGGTTTGTTTTTTTTTAAAGGGAAAAACTTAATTTAAGGGTGGAATGTACAGAGGAGATGAGCTCAGTTACCAAACACTCTGCTGTTTTATTAGCTAACATCAGCATAAAATGCTTAGCAAAATGGCTGCCCATCCCATCAGATTTATTACCTTCCATATGTGCTTTTTTATTATCACTAGCTTAGCTTTAAACAATCCTTTCCAGCCTTTCCTGCCTCTTGATTTTTGCTGTCCTCACTCCAGAATTAAGCAAGGTTGTAACCAAGCATTTTCCATGCCTTACCATACAAGGCTCATTGGGTTACTCCAGGACTACTTCCTTTCCCTCATCCCTGACAACCCGATTCTGCCATGAAGGCTGTGCACAGACCCCCTGAAATTAATGAGGCTCTAGCTACAACATTAAAGCTCTGCGTGACCTCCAGACGTCTCTCAGTAAACCCTTCTGTCCAACATGGCTTTAAAAAGACTTTGTCTAATAGCCCAAGATTAGGATTAAGTTTTATAGAAACAGGAGCAATGATTGCTACGATTTGAACATATTTTTTCCTGGGTTTGTTTTTTATTTGGTGGATGAGGATTTTCATTTAAATATGCTCTGTAATGTTACAATCTGGACAGAAGAGCAATGAGCCAACGTGGATCTTGCAATACAGCAGAAAACCCCACAAAGCCTGAGTGTCTTATTGTTATAGCTTTATCAGCCCCGCCTTTTTCTATAAATTTGACACTGTTGACCACCAGATCCTTCCAGAAAGCACACATCCACCCCCTCCACCCCCCCAGAACTCCAGAATAAGCTGCAATGCCCTGAAATATCTCAGGATTTCTTTTGGGACCAAAGCTGGACCCAAGAATCTTTCAAAGCTCAGTCCTTTCCCTTTTTCCTGATGCTGAAGGGGCTACCTCAGCACCACTGCTGCAATGCTCTTCCTGGGTCACATCGAGTCCACTTAGTGATATTTACACAGGCAACCTTTTAAGCTGTGGATGCTGTATAAGGTGTGTTCATTTCACTGACAGCCACGACTCTGTGCGATGGGACTCCACACTCACCATCTGTCAGAGGTTGCGCTGTTGTGTGTGGTGCCTGCAAGACTTTGGACCTTTTGCTCTGCTGGGGCCATCAGACTGGAATGTGCTTCCTCATGAAATGTGTCCTGCTGGCACTCTTTCTACTTCAAAAGAGCTCTTTGACTTGTGCTCTATTGTGTGTATGTGTGTTGTGTGTTTTAATTGCATCCATGGCTATTTATTGCTCTTTTTGTGTGTCTTTGTCTTTTTGTCTCTTTGTAGTATTATTGTGAGGCTAGGCTGGTTTTACTTAATGAGAAATAGTTTCATGGATGCTCTGCAGCTTCCCACTGTCTTCCCAACCTGTGTGCTTTTGCAGAAGGATGGTTATTTATAAAGAAAATGGTGCACCCTATTATTATAACTCCAGATTTCAGCACAACTGTTGGAAGAACCAGCACAGACTGAAGTGTCCATAGCATAAAGACATCACCTGGCTCCATGTTTAATATCCCATAAGCCAGAATAAATGGCATGGTAATAGAAGGGGTGGGCTAGCCATTGACCACAGGCATTCTGTAGGTAGATTTATGCTGCGACAGCAGAGGGCCTGGATCTAGCCTGCTCTGCCTCTCTTCTGCAGGTGGTTAAGAAAAGAGCAAGAGGAGAGAGGAAATTAACTCAACAGAGAAGTTGAAATAAAAGTGGTTTATATCATCTCCTATAAAACAACCCATAAATCCCTGCCCTTCTGCTCCACCCCTCACATGTTTTTCATTTTGCTGCCTAGCTGAAAAACAGAGAAGTGTGGGGTACAAAGTGCATATTCTTGGTGGGAGAGGCTCCCCCCTTCCCTACACACTTCCTACTCACACCTTGTCCCTATGCCTTCAGCCCTGCATTCTCTTCTGGTGAGTAATCAAAACATGGAGGAACTCGGCATCTGTCGACCATTTGCGTAGCTCTAATTCCTCCTACTCAGGGATCTCTGCCCCTCTACGAGCATCCTCAGCTGTCTTTGCCCAGTGCAGGGGAAAGGCACTCACCTGGGCACAACTGCTGGGACTTCTCAGCCGCCAGCCTAAACCCACAGGTACCTGGAACGCCAGACCACCAGCAAGGCCCCCGGGGCGTACAGATGTGCCGCTCCAGTGATGGCACAGAAGGTCACTACAGACAGCTGCCTACAGGGACCCAGCAAGGTTTAGGCAGTGTCTTCTGCATACCATACACCAGAGAACTCGCAGCTCTTCAGAGACATTCACCCCTCTGGATGATGCAGCAGCCACTAAGGTTTTCTGAAGACAGTGATAGAGAATTTATTTCTGTCCTGGAATTCACCAACTCATTTAAGTAGCTTTTCTGAATAGTAAGTCTCTAATGCCTAAACATAACCTAAACATCCAAAGTGCTGTACAAATGCTATTAATTACTTTCCGTAGAGTTGGATAAACAGAAATGCTAATGCTTCAATTCCAGCATCTACAGCTATGAGAGTTTTGCCATTGGAGAGAAACTGCAGCTCAGGAAATTGTTAGATGCACATTCTCTATACAGTTAGAGGCCTGGTGTCCTCCGAAGCTCTCAGGAGTTGCAATGCTGTCTGTCATTGCTAGCACAGATGCTAGCATCGAGGCTTTCATTGCTAACAAGAGAACTCGCAGACAGCACCTAACTTCCAAGATCAGATAGGTTTCATTCCTCTCCTCCCACCTCCACCCGCCAGCACTCCTCACCAGAAAGAATGACCTGGTGTAATTCCAGGAGCTGACCAGAGTGAAAACGCCTGCGTGACTTGCACAGAAACAACAGTCACCTCTTTTTTTTTTTTTTTTTTTTTTTTTTTAAAAAACATGAGATCTGGTAGGACAAGCTCCAGGCAGACGCCAAGAACATCTTGTTCAGAGGCACAGATCTGGAGCAGGTTTATTCCCAGTGTCCTTTCCCTCACTGGGTGGGGACTTACACCAGCTGATACCCATTTTCTCCAACCAGCTGGGGAGATACGCTGTCAGTCCTGGACTGTGTCAGACTTCAGTTCCAGCCCTTCTGGGAGGAGAGTTGGGTTTTGTTACCATGGCAGTTTGGCATGTAGCTAACCTGGTAGTGACTCTGTATATACGAGAGCCACTCAGACAAATACAATTCAGACCAAGGTTGCACGCGAGTGGAGGGAATGTACTTTAACAGCTCACTGTACAATGGCTTTTGCATTTTCCACTTCTCCCAGTGCTGCTGGGCGTCATTCTGGCTTTGGCACTGGTATCCAGACCAAACCATCTATGCGCTACACTGTGTAACTGCCACCCTGACACCCAGATTTTGCTGGCCTAGCAAGTAACCTGCTGGTGCTTCCCCTCAAAACCACTTACACGTTTGCTAACTTTAGACCTTGCCGTAAATGGATTCAGCACACAGATCTGCTGGCAAACTGGGGAGTTCTCTAGGTTCTTCTTGGAATTCATGCCAGTCACCTCCAGAAGTGGTCCTTCAGCCCATACTCTGTTTTCTAACATGCTGGCCTAGCCAGTCCGTAAGGAAAATGTTGGATGGGCCCTAAATGCCACTGCAGTTGTGATACCTTTTCATCTGATTCTCAGGATTCCACGGCAGTTTTAATCCCATTGTCAAGGCCTACATGGTTCACAGTCTTAGGGGATAAGGCAGGTAAAAGAAGGAGAACTGTTCCTATTTTATAGATGTGTAGAGATGCCTGTGGGAGTTGGCAAGCGGCTGACTGCAGGATATGCCAGTGTATGATCTTATGGTATATTGGCCTACTGCTAATCTGTGACTCCGCAGCAAATGTCATCATTTGATGTAGTTCATGCTTCTTTGTCATCTCTGACTGAAACAATGAGGAAAGGCAAAGGATGAGAATGAGTTAAGAGGGAAAGGGAAGCAGCAAAAGCAGATTTACAAACAATAACTTAGTCACTGCATTCAAGGCAAACAGCAGCCTGTTGATATATCCCACCCGAAGGGCACTGAAAAAAAGTGACCTCATGCTGCTTGTCAAATATAATCCCATCCCTCCCATGACTCCCTAATGCTACAGCCCCATCTGTCTGGAAGCGAGTCCCCACTGCACCAGGGCCAGCTCTACCACAGAGATAGAACAGTACCAGTGATTTTTAATGACTGTGTATTATACAACCTACCCTGGTCAAGGCATTTTCCAGTAAGTATAGGAGCAGCAGACAAATACTAAGTCCGGCACTGTAATATGTACGTGATGCAAAATGGTTATGTGCTTAGGTACAAGTTATGTCATGCTATACACACCGTGCAAAACCCCATAATTTGTCTTGATACTGCTATTGTGCCTAAGGACCAAGTCATGGACCTGGATCCTCAGTGTGCTAGGTGCTGTGCAACCAGACAAACAGGAAGATCTCTGCCTCAGGTTTGTCGTTCAGCTTGTGCATAATGCCCTTAGGTAACACAATCTGGACAGGCAGGGCAAATTGCAGCAACCACCCCAGCAGTAACTGATGCGTCCTGTGCATCTGGTGAACTATGCAAGAACTGACCAGATTATTACTTGGGCAGGGAGGGCAGAGCTGCAGAAAGTCTCCATCCTTCTTATCCAGGAGCACAGGCACAGAAGATAAGGAAGAAAGTTTGCCACCTTCTCCACAGACTGCTGCTCTTTCCTTCCTCCCTCCCATTTCTGAGGCATCTAAAAATCCAGAGGCGGCTTTCTGCTTCCCATTCAAGTCAACCTTTTGTCACAGCAAAGCAGGATGCAAGTCATGGCTGAGCCATGCTCATAGTACCCAGGCTACTTCCATGCAGAACGAGGTCATACTCTGTCCCCAGCTACTAACACACATACCCAGTCGCAGTGCTGGCCCAACATTGGCGGAGTCGCAACCCAAAAACTAACCTGTTATTGACTAAAATCTAGCAAAGCTCTGGGGTGCAAGGGACCCAGATTGCTGCTCAGAGACCGTAAGGAGCGGGCCAAGAGGCTGTACGGCCTTGAGGATCCTTGGGAAATAGTCGGCGTGTAAATCTTTCCCCTTGGACGCGATTCATGGAGCCATCCAGAGTCCCGTTAAAGCCACAGACGCACAGAGAGGTGGCAGGCAGTAGCAGGTGGCTGGATATGATGATGCAGGAGGCCACCTGAAAAGACCAGGACACCACGGTGCCTCTGCCTGGGTATAGTTTGTCAAGAACTTGGAGCACAGGTTGAGCTTCAGCCAATTTGGCTTGCACAAGTAGCTTTTCACTGAGGATTTTATGGGGCTCCCTGGGGCCATGGGCAGTGGCAGCCCCTCTCTCTCCCCGCCTCATCGCCCTGACGCTGAAGTTATTTTACAATTATTATCTGAAGTCAGTGTTTAGCTGTTGCCCAGGTAACAGCTCAAACATGCCTCACCTCATGGCCTCCCTGCAGCTTCACGCGGCTGCTGGAGAACTGGGAAAAAGACTGAGTGCCAGGTGCTGAGGAAATGAGCTCTGCAGCCTCCCCAGGACATCCCAGAATGTTGGAGAGCTTAGAGGAGAATCATCCCCAGCCAGATTCCTGGGCAGGCACCTCATTCAGCACACGGTGCCTGACACAAAATCCACAGCATCCCCCCCCACCCCTCACACCCTTTCGGTTTCTCCAGACACATGCAAACCCACGCAGTCCAGCTCACGCCGCTCCCATCCATCGGTACCTCTCCCCTACCTGCAAAAGCAGGCACCACGACATACCCTCTAGAAAGTACGTGTCCTCCGTAGGAGTACTTACAGCCAAATACATAAACCTGCAATACATACTCTGTCCTCCTGAGCCACGGCCTGAACAGAGATGCGTGAACTCAACACACACAGCCTTTCAGTCCATGCAAGGGGTTAAGGAGCTGGAATGAAGGCTGCGGCAGGCACTCAGCAATCCCGTACTGCTAATGCAGGCAAACTCACTCACTGAAGTCACAAGGAATATCATCTGCATAAAGCGGATAGCATCGAGCCTGGTGTCCCTGCTACAGCCCTTTCTATCAAATGTGCTCATCTCCCAAGGACATCTCTCATCAAAACACAGCTTTTGCAGTGTTGAGGCTCAATTATCAGCAAGCAAAATAAACACATCTGCGTGTTGTTTGGTATATCATGACCAAAATGAGGGTGAGTGGGACTCGCAGTGATGCTGCCTTGCATGTATTTCTGGCCTAATGCACAAGGAAACAAACAGCAAGTCAGGTTACAAGCAATAACACGTAGGAGGCAAGTGCTGTACACCTGGTGCTGTGGGTTGTTGCCAGAGTCGGGGTCAGGGCACATGTCGAACAGGGAAACCATAGCCATTTAGCAATTTCAGTTCCTCTGTGCCCATATATCTGCAGTGGGATCTTCCCCCCGCCCCCTTTTTATTATCTCTGTGGCAGCAGTTGCACTCTAGCTCACACTTTAGCTGGTGTCTGCAAACAGCCATGTTTCCTGCCCAAGTATGTTGTTACAATTCAGTTAGGTGCTCACTGGGTACTTTCAGCAGCCAAAAAACTTTTTTCTTTTTCTTTCTTCTCCTATTCCTCCTTTTCTACACTCCAAGTCAATAAATGAGGGACGAGTCCCTGAGCAACTCGGAACATATGTCTTTGGCACCCTACAGACTCACTGTGAGGTTATAGGACAGCCATACCAAATCAAGATTTGCCACCTGGCCGCGTTAAAACCTGCATCTTTAAGCGTAGGAAGCACTTCTGCAACAGATCATGTCTGATATGGGCCAGATCTCACATCTTCTAGGCATCAAAAGCACCCGTCAGGTATTCTGGAGAAAAGTACACAGGAATCCAAGGTGAAACCTTCTGTACTGAATGGGTGGAAGTCTTTCCCCAGCAGAAATAATTACTGCTTGGATGCTTGCTCCCAGTCAGGCACCGGCAGGCAAAGCAATCCTTGGGAATTCTTCAATAGTTTTAAATACCGTGAGATGATGGTGGGGTTCCAAAGTATATCTTTTTGAACTGTTACCCAATTCCCTTTACTGTTGCCCGGCTGGGAGCCCTTGATATGAGAGAATGTATAAGTCCATGAATGGGAATAGAGAATGTATAACTCCATGAATGGGAGGAGGTTTCAGCTTGCAGAAAGGCTGAGTGATTTTTGCCAGTACAACAGCAATCAAGTTTGCTTCAGATTATTTTTTGCTTTTTAAGACTAGCTTCAGAGTGGCCATGCAAGTTGTGTGGGCACTAGCACAGTGCAGGGACCAAAGTACCAGTATCCCTTGCAATTTTCCATGACAGAGGAGATTTCTCATGCATGTCTTTGTCTTTTGTTTCCCTTTGAAAGCAAGGGAAGCATTGAGTCAAGACCCCGGTAATCCTTGCAGCTCAATGACACAAAAAGAGCTGGAATGGTCAGAAAACAAGACTGCTCGAGCCAGAAAGTAATCAAGTCCTGCACAATCTTGTCTATCCATTATGGCAGAGACGGAAACTGCCCCTATTTCCTGTTGTTAGCCAAATGACCATCCAGTTGCTACAGCAACTCCATTGCCACAGCCAGCCAGTAGCTGCAGCGCAACGTATTACATCTTGTTAGGGTTGACTGGGTATTTCCTCATAAGCATCACTGAAGGCAAGACTGTTTCTGAGGTGGGAGAGATTCACTGTGGTGCACACAAGATCTGAGGGGAGATTTACAGTCTGCATCATCCCAATCTTGTTCAGCTACAGGGGACCATGCCAGGAGCAGCAGGTACGGCTGGGGCTGCTGCCGCCTTGCTGTGCGTGCTGGAGGGCTATGCTCCCCTCCGTTAGCCTGACAGAGGCCACCAGGAGGCTGGTACCAACCACCCTCAAGGACAGGGTACAGGTTCTGCTCAGAGCTGTGGGTCCTGGCCCCACTATTCCCAAGCCTGCCCTTTCACTGTGCCTGGCTCGCTGTGCCTCTTGCAACTGGACTGTCATATTTCAGCTAAGTCATCACTGACCCATTTTACTTCCTTTCTTTTTTTCTTGTTTTGGTCCTTGTCTCATTCAGCCCTTCTTGGGCTTGCTTAGAGCAGCTGGACCCATTTGGGTCTGGTTTTGTTTGGATCCATACAAAAGGCCAGTTAGATGTGATGTGGCATAAAAGAAAAGGAGTGCCACTGCTCCCCATAATGGCTGCACACTTGCTCTACCTTTCTAAGGCCTCTAGAAGCTAAACTGCGTCCCATAAATCATCAGGGACTTCTCAGGGACTGACTGGCAATTCTGCACTCCCTGCTGGTGGGAACCCTACCTGCCTACATGCCACAACCACATTGAGATGTTCCACATTCACAGGCAAGCAACAAAAAGTCTGTCCCGATTCCCTGCTCCTTCAGGGAATGCTGTGGCCTTTGTGAGTTAGAGAGGTGCAATGCTGTAGAGCTCTGAGCCAGCCTATGGAGTCAACCAGGCTTTAGCGTGCTACTTCCTAAAGTTACGGTCCAGTGAGATTTCACACGGGTCTGACCAATGTTGGCACAGCCAGTGCTCTGATGCAAGATGTGATCTGTTCTGTTGTTCATCTACCACATAACAGCCCCACAACACGCCAAGAGTGCTTTTAGCCTCCAAACAAAACCCAGAAGTGGGAAGGAGTTCATGTAGCCTCCCTTACACAGATACAGACAATCCGGCCTTCAGCGGTTGACCGTCCTTAGTCAAAATACATATTATCACCCACACGTTGCATGGGGAAATACATCAGCTTTGCTTGTGACTATATTTACTAGCAGAGGTTCCTGCTGCAGCTATATCAGCAGGGCTTTAACAGGCAGCTAATGCTTGTTTGTTCTTCCTTTTCAGCCCAGTCTTGCAGCAATTCCGCCCCCGCCCCTTGCTGGTATCTCAGTCTGCCTTGCCAGCCCAAGCCCAGCCTCAGCTTGCATCTATCCAGGCTAGTGAAGGTGAGTCTGTGATGTTTTGGGCCTCTTGCACTCAATGGTGCATTGAAGCACATCAGGAAGGGATAAGGTCAGGTATTTCCTTTGGGCTGGGTGCCCAGTAGCTTTGGAGCAGGGGAAGAAGAGAGTTTCCAAGGCCCCTTCAGAAAGCAGGGCCAGTGCTACTCTGGCATGGCAGGAGGAGAGAAGTCTCTTGCCAAGTCCCCTCTGGATCCCTGATCAAACACATTGGGGCACCCCCTTTGTGCTAATAGATGAAACTGCTCCTCTCATGAACTTGGGTACCCAATGCCAAGTTTAGATACAGTCTAGACGCAGTAGCATATTTATAACCTTGGCACATGATGTGGCAGGCAGTGGGGTATAAACAACATTCAAAAATGATGAGGTGCAAAGTTATTTATACATCAGGGTGCTGAATGTAGGTTACCACAGCCCCAAGGGCAGAGGTCACAACTTACTGGAGGTAGGAAGAAGCTGCCCTATCAACAGGAGTGGAGGTTTTTGAGAATGGGGGACAACAGGAGTTAAGATCACTGTCTAATCCCCTACCTGAACTCCAGCAAGACACCAAACTGACCACATCTCACTGGTAATTCTGAACTGCAGTAGGTTTTTCTTCAAGAATAAATTTGATTTTACCTGTTGCCATAAGAGATGAAAAGACTGAGTAGCAGCTGAATGGTTCAGCCATTGCCTGAGATGTAGGCAAATCTCCATTCAATCACAACAGCAAAAACGTCCATATTCAGCAGGTAATATTCACAATGAAACTCTGTTGACAGTTTGACACCATCCAGTGGATTGAGTGGCAGCAACTCTCTTACAAGTCTAAGAACCAATTAATTCACGACAGTAACAGAAGTCAGCATCTGTATCGCATCTTCAATACAAGAGAAGATGAGTACAGTGAGCCTGCAGGCTGCTCAGGCTGTGACGGAGTAAGGCATTACTGGATATACAGTCTCAGCAGCTCCTTGCAATTAATTCAATTTTACGTGACATAGATGCAGTCCACTGTCACGTAAGGTTTGGGTGACATTGTCCTGAGCTGACAATGTCAACTAAAGATCTAGCTGAGGAAAGAGAAGAGTTACAGAATGATTTGTTCCAGAATCTTAGCCTGTTTATGAATAAAACTGATCTAGTGGAGGGTTAACACCCATGGACCTCTTTGCGCTCTTAGGCTGGAGTGGGATAGAAGCAAAATGTGTTATTACATGCCTGGGAGTCTGAGCTTTCAGCCAGCTCTCTGACTTCCTTGTGAAAACTGCACCCACAGAGTAGCCTCACGATTTTGATTCCATCTTGGCCTTAATGCAGGAATCGGGTAGGGTTTTTAGCTGCTTATACATCTCACCAGACAGAGGCTCTCTGGTATGTTATCATAGTGTGGCTAAGTCATTTCTGGTGGCTATTAATGTCCCAAGCCTCTTAGAACATGGACACCCTGTGAGACAGGCTGGCTGAGACAGCCAGGCAAAGTGATGGGATCAGTCAATGATAACAGGGTGAAGGAAGTCTCCATGTCAAATCTTCCTTCAGCCCTTCAGGGAAAGGAGCGTCACATCCAGAGCTGGACATGACTGCTCTTCCCTCTCCTTTCTTCATCTTGCTACAAAGGGGTTTAGGTTACTGCCTCTAGGCAGGGAGAACCAGTTCTGCAGGTGACGGTGGGGGAGCAGAAGGGGAAGAGTAAGGTTGGACTCATGTGGCAATAAATACCCATCTGTGTCCTTTCTGCGACTCGCATGTCATGAAATACCTCAACCTTCCACCCGGAAAAAACTTTTACAGACATAATTGGCTTTAATACTAGCTTGCACAAACACAGCACTTTCTCCTGAGAATCCCACGCACCGGGCAAACATCTGTCCTACAAACCTCTGCCCTGAACACAGAGATGTCACTGTCACTCATAGGTAGAGATGGATTATCCAACCAGAAAGTATACTGCCCAAATGTTAGCTCATCCTAGAAGTCAGAGAAAGGTCAAAGAATCAAATCTTCCAGTGCTTTCACTGGGAGAATGTCCCTTTGCCCTAGCAGGTTTTTAAGCAGGCTGTTTTCCTATGCCATGAGATTAGCCTTGCTTGGTTTCTGTCTAGCCATGAACATGGGCCCCTGATTCTGTGCTCTACAGCACTTAGATAAATTGTGGGGCAAACCTCCCACTTAGAGCTGCAGTTCTGTACGCCAACTTTGCAAGGGTTCAAAGCAAGAGACCATCTTTTATTATGTGCAACGGGAAGAGTTTCAGCAAAACAAGATTCTCCCACACTGCAAGAATAAGAATGTGCCATTTCCCCATGCTGAGCCCCATTTCACACTGTATCTGCTGCCTTTTCTGTAAGGCGAAGGAGCATATCAGCAGAGACTGGTTTCTGCAGCATCTAGGCTTTGGGAGGGAGAGGGACAGACAACACAGCCCAGAGATACTTGCAGATCTTGGAAGCTTTCTGGTGGGAGGCCTCATTATCGGTAATCGGTGCTAGGATTTGTCAGAATTGCCTCTCTCATGCCCACGTGCCCGTGAGAAATTGTGTCAGCCCAGTAGAATTGGATTTAGAGAGAGAAATAAGTGGGTGGTGCAGTGAACCACTGCCCATCTCAGTGGGCCAAACCCCTTATCTGACAGCCATAAATGTAACTGTGAGGGGGAAGTGTCAGCGTGTGGGTGCTGAATCACCTCATCCCAGAACAAGCCTTTGAGAGGTCACCTAGTTAATTCTCCTGCACAAAGTGGGGAACAACTACATCACCATCCTTCGGGGAAGCTTGCTCACTGCACCCTCCAAGCTGCAAAGAACCAAAGACTCTCCCTTCTGTTGAAAAAATGCTCGTACCCTTTACCCTTCTCAGGCTACTACTAAGTACATGGTCCAAATATCTGAATGCCCGGTGCTACAAAGCAAGCAACAACCCATCTGCACTTTTACACGTGAAGGAGAGAAAGTACTGTCTCCTTTATCTGAGCTGATCACCTGTGCAGCACCGATCGTTTCTTTTTCGACTTTCAGCATAACATTAACCAAAACGTCGATTCTTTGCAAGTATGAAAAATAGGAAAGAGAAATGAGAGAGAAGGGGGGGGGGCAGGGAGAAATTATAAAGATCAACCTGTCTCACGCCTCTTCCTCTTCCTCCTCTCCCCCTTTTCTATCCTCTCAAGCAGCTGCAGGGCATTATTTGGTTTGTGCTGGTCTGAGAGGATACCGCCAGGTCAGCAGGATATATTGTCCGTTTAGACACAAGGAGTATTATTTAGTCTAGAGACTCTCAAAGGAAATATCCATTTGCACGTGAAAAATCTCTGGAATTCCATTTGCTCTCTCCAGTGTCCCTGTATCTCTGCAACCTCCAAAATGCAATTGCTGCTTTCTCCATTCTGTGCTGGCTCTGGACTTCAGCTGCTCTTTGCTCAGCTGAGCTCGCAGTGAGTGTTTGCCTGCACCAGGCACATTAAATAGCAGGTTGAAAGTTTTTTCCTATATCCCCAACAGATTTGCTCAGAGATGATTTGCTGATGACTGGTTGAAAGGGAAAGTTTTCAAGCTTCTTTGGAAAGGGGACTTCATGCTGCTCACCCAGGCCAGTGTCTAACCTCAGTGGAAGGTGCTGACATAGCATGGTGTAAAAACAGCCAGTAGATAGATGGGCGTGGGAGAAGAGGCGGTGTTGATCTTCTCTCAGTTTGAATTATGAAAATAGATTGACCTCTTTTCCTGCTTGCTTTTTTTTTTTTTTTTTTAATTTACTTCTGGGTTCTCTACCTGTACTCCACTCCTGCTGTGTGTTAATTTCCTTCATTGCAAAAAATAGCTTAAAACTACCAAAGAAACTGAAGTGGTCTGCAATACCATAGCGGTTGAATGTCTGAGTATCATAAGTATATTATATTCGTGGTGCCTCTGTGAGGTGGGCCAGGGCATTGGTCCCAGGTGTGTGTAGAGAACAAAGGTGTTTGCCTATGGTCATACATAACATCTGTGAAGGTGAAAGGGGTTGAATCCAGGTCTCCCAAGTTGCAGAGAGAAAATAATGGAGGGAGCAGATAGGGAGAAAGAGAGGGAAATAAGACACATTTGCTTATTGAAACATCTCTAAATGTCAGTTAGCTAAAACAGCTTTGCTTTAAGAGGACCAAAAAAAGCCCAGATATTTTATTCAGAATACGTGGTTTTCAAACCTTCAAAATTTCCATGTTAGAATCTTACCTTCACCCCTGCCCATCACACCCACAATAACCTGCTGGATGACCAAGCATAACTCCTCAATCTGCCAAAGAAATGAACATGTCAGCCTGACATAATGTGTCTACTCAATTTTTCACTGAGCTCGGTGGCACCCAGCAATACAAGGTGGTATGGCTACATGGATTAGAACCAGGGAAAATTCATGCTAAGGTTTTCTCTCTCATGATTTTCTCTTTTTTTAGCAGTGAGGACAGCTGGAAAGCTATGTGAATGTTGTGCTTTATCTACAGAGGCTCTGTGTCTGGGGGAACCAGGCAGTCTTGCTGGAAAGGCGATTTCTCTACGAACCAGTTCTGACTCCTCTTCACAGTGCAACGACTGAGGGCACTCTGAAAGCCAGGAGGTGGACTGTTAAAGAAAGGTGGCACAAAGGATACCATGGCAAAGCTGCAGCAGCAGCCTCCCTCCAGATGTCCGTTACACAAATTTTCCAGCCAGACAGTTGGCTCTGGTCTTCCCCTTTTTCTCCATGACCTGGGCATCCATCGTCCCAAGCTTTCCCTGGAAACCCCGAGTAATGGACACCTGCTTCTATGTTGCTTCTACTTTGCCATCAATACCAGATGGAAAGGGGGACTGGGAAGTCTGACAGCATGTCAAATGCATTTTCTCTGACTAGCAAACTAGGCAAGTTCATAAACAGATAAAGCTGAGAGCACCTGTGCTCTTTAATGGATGCAAGCCACAGGTATATAAACAATTCACATCTCCATGGGCTTGCATGAAGTGGGAGGCATAATAAAAGAAATCAGGCAAAGAGAGAGACTCTAAGAGGCTTCTGGACACAAAAGTAGATTTCAAAGACTTCTTCCCCTTCAAGCAGAAAGGGAAGTGGGAATGGCCCCTTAAAAGAGCAAGTAATCTAGCAGCAATTGTGTAAAGAACGGGCACAACAAAACTTCCCGTTTTGATGCGCAGTTATGGTGCAGTGCCAGTGTTCCCACACTGGGTAAGGGAGGCTGCCCTGTACAGACGGCTGCAGTGCATCTGGGCCTTGTTTCTCTCCCTGTAGGTCTCCTTTATTTCCAAGGAGAGTGCTGGATGGGGTGCCCTAAACCACTAATATCTGGCTTCCTTCTCCACAGCCCTTTCCTGTGCAAGCATGAGAGACCCATAAAACCGAAGCATGAATATGTGGGAATGAGGAGAAATGGCAGGCACCCAGGACAAGTTGAGGAAGCCTGTGCATGCAATGGTCACGGCTTGTGTTCGCTGTTCCCAATCTCCAACACTCCTTCCTGGTGAGCAGAGGAAGCAGTAAGCGAAACTTGAATCTGCAAGGACTGCGTAAGTTTATCCCCACTGCTCCTTCCCACTCCCTTAGCAGCAGGGCAGCAACTGGCTTCAAGGCTTTAAAGATGATAGGGCTGACAAAAGTATCCAGCCCCTTTGGACGGTGAGATGGATGGGGGACAGTCCTAGCAGCTGCAGCAAGACCACGATGCCAAGTTTAGCTAGATTTCACAGTGCTCTGTGGTAAGCCGTACAGTCTCCATTCAGCTGCCTCCGCAGCTGTGTTTAGGTTTCCCTTATTCCCATCCAGGAATATCAATGACACAACCAGCTCGCTCTGGGCTGTATTAAGTCGTTCCACCATGTACTGTAATGGTCCACCCCTACCTGGAAAGTAATAAGCAGTCCTCCTTCCATGGCCATCCCCCACTGGCACCAATCCCTCAGCTCAGGTCACGGGCCCCACAGGCCAAAAGCCTAAAGGGGTGGCCCAGGCTTGCCTAAGAGCATCAGAGCCAGAACCTAGGTGTGTCCATGCACACTTTCCCTTCATCCCTTCCCAAAGCCTTCACACTTCCCAGGCTTACTGCTGGAGATCTGTGTCATTGTATTCCCTGTCTTGTTATTAAGATTTATCTTTTAATGAGCTTACTGAGATTTCTGTAGTGACGCACATTCCCAGTGATGTCATCACCCTCACCACAGCTTCCAAGGCATTTTTGAGTCATTCTCTTGCCACACAAGCAGTGCTATTTGGCTGAATAATAAAAACACCTTCCCCTCCCAGAGCAGCAGACACTCAAGGACTGGGAGTGAACAGGCTCACATGCACTTGCCTGGTCCTGGAGCGAGACAGCCTGGTGGATCTGCAGCCATCTCTTACCCTCTCTGGGCCAGCAAAGCTTGACTGGGTTCTTTCCTTCAACCTCTTGTTGTAGTTTTAACCTGTTGTTCCTCATCTTTACCTTTATGGTTAGGCCAAGTGCTACTCCTATTTGAACAGAAGGCTATGCTAATTTTGAAGAGAAGAAACACTTCCCCCTACTCCTTCACTACCTAAGTTTGGCAGAAGCGAGCAGTACTCTCCAGTTTTTTTAGTACCTGAGCCTCACTGATGCTGTCTTCTTCTCACCACTGGACCACAGCCTGCATCCTTGTCCTTACTCCCATGCTGCCTTCTCCTTACCTCTTAATTGCTGCCAGCTCTGGTCAAATTCAAACAGAGCCCAAACAACATATTAAGTGTAGAACTTATTTAACGTAAAGACATTAGTTTCTTAACATGCCCATTTGATTAATAGTAGAGTACAGAAATAAAAATGACAAAAGCAAAAAAAAGAAACAAACAAAAAGAAATCTCAATTCAAACTTCAAATTTTTCCTGACTCAAAACGTAACAAATTCAGAGCTATACTGAGCATTGTGATTCTCACTGCATTTCACACCATGCCTGCCAGATAACAGATTTCTCACCTCTGCATGTTACAGTCCTGACCGCTGGGCGAGGGAAGACTCTTCATTAACTGTTTCCATCAGTCGATTTATCACACACACCCCCCTAACAATGGCTCCAGATTGACATAAGTTACAAAGCAGCTAGTCCTTCTCAGAGAACCATTAGGAACGTCAGCATGTTAAATTACATGCCTTATTCTGGTCTTTCTTTAGAAGATTGCCATTAGTCATTACCTCCAAAACTAGACTATAATCTCCATTGGATTCCAGCAACTCCTCCGTCTTTTTCTATGGCCTTTCACACAACTTCACTACTACAAAGGGATCTAGATCTGTATAGGTATAAATAGCTAACAGGAAAGTAGCACCTACATGGATACGCAGTAGTTTTCAGGTCTGTGAGTACATTCCACTTGTTTCACAGCCAGGGACTTCCAGGACTTTGTACTAACTTCATCGGCCTCATGGTTGGAGGAGAAACTCAGGTGCAAGACGTAGCTCAGGAACAAGGAGGAACGTCATGTTTACAGTATGTAAGACTGATATGTAACGCAGCACGAGTTTAGCAGCATGAGAAGATTGCTAGGGCATTCTTAGGATTGGGAAGGAAGGAAATGGTACAAGCAAGCTAGACCCAACACACTTTGTTAAAGATTCCCGAGAAATTCATACATGCACACAAGAAAGAGCTAATTCTGCTTTACACAACTATCTTTGTCTCCTAAAATTTTCCCAGGAATTTTACAGCTAAGCTTTGTACATTTCTCATTTTCAACGTTAGTTATCCAATGCCATAGATAAACAGACAGTAAATTACACTGTAAACCAAGATCATTTTGCTACACTATGGGCAATCTATCTATTTAGCCAGCTCTTGTGAACTTCACACCACGTATGGTCGTAACACAACAGAACAGCAATGTGCCAATGAGACACTTGCTGGCTACCTTTTCACCCCATGCGCTGCTCCCAGACTAACTAGGGAGGGCCTCCCAAAAGCGGTAGTGTCATGGATCTGTGTGCTTTGGTGAAGGGCCATGACAGCTTGTATTTAATTCTTTTGATCTACACAGTATATGGGTAGCACAAGGGTCCTTTCTCTGATTCTGAGTACATGTATTCTGCCTCCTTACAGAGGAAAAGAGGGTTCTTGGCAATTCACTTACTCCTGTTGCAAAAACACCACTTCTGACTTGACTTCTCCCCCTGCTTGGTGCACAGACACCGACCATGGCCTCGTGATAAGGGAATCATCGTTGAGAAGCTATAAATAGCTATCAGACAGGGGTCACTAAGGCTGTGTTACTCATAGCAAATGTGTCAGCCAAAGTTCTTCCATCAGGAAACTGCCTTTCCCACCCTTCGACTGCCTCGCTCTCTCCTCCCTTCCTAGAGGTGTGAGCACCACAGGACATTAATGCCTATCTCTCCAAGTTCTTTTCCTCTCCAATTCCCGGTCCCTTTCCTTTCTTCAACGTGGCAGGAAGAGAGACATACAGACACTCACTTTAGCGATGACATCGTTCATCGGGATCCCCTCCTGCCCTGGCACCATAGTTTGGAAAGTGCGTTCTGACACAGAAGAGGGAAGTGCCTAACCAGTGCTGCCCTCGTGACAGTAATTAGTGTACTTTAAGCACTGTGCTCAGGAAAGAAGCTACAGGCAGGTCATACTAGCCAGTCAGAGTAGAGAGAAGTGAATAGGGAATGGAAAGCCACAACACTGAGTTACTCAGGACAAACTCCCCAAGTCTGGGGAAAAGACGTACCAGAGGCATCAGTGAATCCACTGAGGAAGGGGCAGTGCTGCACGTGTGTCAAGCAGTCCCTTTGCCACAGCCTACGGGAACCTCAGCTGGGAAGCCAAAATTGAGATTAGGCCACCGCTAGGTAACAGAGAAAAGACTGGAAGGGTAACAAAGTTGGTCCCAAAGACACAGCTGAGATTACAGAGAAATTAGCATTACACAATTGACTTTTATAGAAGTGTCTATACTAGCTATTCTCCAAAGTTACTGAGCAGAAGAGTCAATTACATGAGTTCCTAATATAGCAAGTTATATGATCATGGCGCTAGTTTTTTTTTTTAATTTTGACTCACCCATTTGTATACTTCTAATGGTAAAGGTCTTTAGCCTGTGGAAACTGTTCCTACCAGAATTTGAACTGACTCAAGGGAACATTTATTTTGGGAGACTGTCCTTTAAAAAGAAAACAGGAAAGAAAAAAAAAAAAATCAAACTCCAAGCACTATTCACATTTATTCATGTCCTGAGTAAACTGCTTCCTGTGCAGACAGAGCAACATAAAAACTAGGCAACACCCAAACCCAGAAGCACTCTGTCCCTGTGAAGAGAGCTCTGGAATTCAGGAGACCGTGGCTTGATTCCTAACTCCACACTGGCCTTCTGACTGCCATTCAAGGAGTCAATTCACTGATCTGTGCCTCAGTTTCCCTACTTCTGTAACAGGCAATGATACGGACATCTTTGGGGGTCTACTCGTGAACTCTGCTAAGTAAGCATTAAATATTGCTGCTAGCGGGCTAGCCTAGTTCAGCCTCAGTGCCATCCCTGTTTCTAATGTTTATTAGACTTAATTCTTTCTAAAGGTTCCTGTACTTCAAACACTTCTTAGAATAAAAGGCAAAAAATATATACTAATAAGTAAACAAACCAGAGATCCATCAGCCAGGAAGAAAAAAAAAATTCAGACAAAGAGACTTATTTGGCTAGGTGACATCCTGCCCAGGCAAACTGCTAATTACCCAAGAAGCATCTTGTGAACAGAGCTGGTTTTGTATCCTCAAGTGAGGGTGTGTTCAATTTGGGAAGCAGAGGAAGATGGAAACTGCACTGAAATTAACTCCTTTAGCTGGGGAGAAGGAGAAGAAGGAGAAAGGCTATGCAAGGATGACCCTAATAAGGCCACGTCAGGAGTCAGCCCTCCCTTTTTCAATGATGATTTCATGAAGGCACAGTGGAGGTTGGGCTGACCCTAGCGTCTGTCTCCTCTGGCATCTCGAGGTGTGTGGTTTCAAATCCTGTCTGCCGCCCGGTCCTACTGAGCAGCAGTGAACGCCAACGGGCTGGGCAAGGAGGGGAGTTAAGGAGGGGGGAAAAAACCAACAACAAAAAAAGAGAGCAAAAAAACCCACCCAACCTAAACCCAAATATCTCTTTAAAGGAAGTCAAAAGCCAGATGTTCCTTGCTTCCTGTCCACTGCTGCCACAGTTGCCATAGCCTGTGGTTGTGGTTAGTCTGTCTAGAGCGCGTATGTGAGAGACTAAAACTGTGTTTACTGGAAACTCCCCCCAGCTCTGTGGCTCATCATCTGCAGCAACACCTGACAGCAGAAGGCCTTGCAAAACCCAGGGTTTGTTTCAAAATGGGAGGTTTTGTTTCTGCTCGGCTCAAATATAAGACACATAAGCATGACATTATAAAACAAAAAAAAGTGTATTTTGGACTACTTTTAAAAGAAATGTGGCAGAAAATGGTTAATATCTTTCTGCCTGAAGGAAGTAAAGAAGGTGCGGTATTGCATCTGAGGTTTTGATATTACAACTCCTTCTATGATAGGGTCAGTCTATGCTTTATGCAAGAGCAGAAATTGACACTGTAATCAAAATGAACCATTTTCAGCAGGAAAATACAGACAGAAGTATCTGTTAGAATTACAGTTAGTTCAATCAACCATTTTCTGCTTGTGAAATTACAGAAACTCTTCCTTGACATCAGTGGGCATTTGGACTGGAAACGATCTTTTGGATTAAGTCCTTTAAAAGCGACTATTCAAGCACAGCAAGGAGAAGAATCAAATCCAGTCTATTTCCAACAAGCAAAGGGGAAGGAAGAGAGGGAGCAGTAGAAAAATTATGCTTTTTAAGCACCACATACTGCTCTTCCTAATCTTACGAAAGAAGCTTAGGCTAGGTTAGACCAACAAAGTGTGTTTAAGTATAGCATCTGCACAACCCTTTTGTTCTTGCCATACAATTTATAAGTCTAAGTCCAGTTTGGACAGTGGTAGATGATGAGTCTCTACCGTGTGATGATACACCTGGTAGAAGCAGGATAAAACATGTCTAACTGGCAAGCAAAGAGAGAACACGGATTACAGGGTTTTTAAAATGACTACAGAGATGCTCAATGCGTTTAAAGAATCTGTCTGGGTCTTGTGGTAGGGAGTAAAATCAGAGCCTAACAGTCCAGACAGCTGCACTTCTGGTCTGAGCACTCCCGCTCTAGTTAGTGTCGAGCACAGAGAATATTTACATGCCAGACTTGTGGGATGCCATGAAACCAGAAAAAGGCAGTACGCATCTCTATCTGCATTTGTACCAATTAACAAGCACATTCTTCCCTGACAGTAAGTTACGGAAAACCCTGCCGCACAATCCAGGGAATGCCAGGAACGGGCACCAGTGCTATCTGCTAGTACCCGCTATGGGTGCCAGCACTGCAAGAGCTGTGGACATAATGCGTCTGGCAGGTCTACCATCTGGCCAGCACCGCGTTCTTTGCTAGAGAACACTAGCACAGCCTCACGCTGCTCCCTTTGGCTCTTTACTTTCAGGAACCTGGAGGGTTTAAAGACGGTATATAACGGAGAGAAAGGCGCCTTTTGGGCTCTGCTTTTATGGGTGGCCAGTGGCTTTCACACAGAAATGATATTCCCCTTTCCCCCCAGATGAAATTATTTCTGGCAGGAGAGAAACTGAAGTCTATCTCCACACCCTCCACAGCAATCTCTTTTCTGTCTTGTTTTACTATACACAAGCATTCTCACTCCCTTTTGTGATGCAGGTGAATGGAAGAACTACGTTTCAGTGAAAGAAAATACGAGTGCATATGCTTTGTTGTAGCATAGAGCAATGAGGAGGTATTTCTTTAAACAGTTGGGAAGCTTTCTATTGGCACAATGTCCTGTGCTAGGGAGCACTCCAGAAACTAGCGGGATGTACAGAGCCAGGCATAAAATCTTAGGATGTGTTTAGTAAACACCATTACATTGGATCATGTTTCTTCACATTGTTTCTCTGTAACTGGCTGCATACGAACCAAGCACAAAAAATAGACACAATTGTCTCTACTAAGAAAAGAAATTGTGAGCAGGCAGAGCACAGAAAGCAAAGCAGACCAGCTGCATGGCATATTTTGGCCACTGCTGAATAGGTGGAACGTGTAAGATGGGCCAGCGCGTATACACATTGCGAGCAACTGCTCACAGGTCCCCTGAGATCAGAGTGCAGCAAGCAATTCGGAACAGCTTGGAGAAGTTGGACGTGTCTGCAATGAAGTGGAACTAGAAACAGGACACAATTTATCTAAAATATTGACAAGGCCCTGATAAATCATAGAATCATAAACCATAATATGTCTTACCCTGCATGTAGAAAATGGTATTTTTTTCTGCTTGAGATACACAGAGAGCAGCAATAAGTCTTAGTGAAAATATGTGCAGTGCGTGGGGTTAAAAAGCACTGTAGAATATTATAGCAGTATTTCTCTGTGCAGATTAGGGCCTCAGGGATCTCATGGCCGTTCTTTCCCTTCTTTATGCAGGGCACTCTCTCTCTGTCTTTTATTTAATTGTGGTGTAATCCTGATTAGTTACAGCCCGTTCCTTGCTCCTCCACAAAGCCACGTGGGCAGCACCCCTCGCGCAAGGCTGTCTGCCTCGGCGCTCTGAAGCGGAGCCAGAGCAGGAGGAACGAACCACCGCACTGTCTGGCCCCCTCTCTGGCAAGGAGCTCTTCTGTTCGCAGCACAGACACTTCGAGGTGGCTGCAGGAGGATGTCACCCGCGCCACATGTCACCACATGTGAAAAAGGAGGGGGCAGAGGAG
This sequence comes from Scopus umbretta, assembly GCA_013400535.1. NCBI lineage: Eukaryota > Metazoa > Chordata > Aves > Pelecaniformes > Scopidae > Scopus > Scopus umbretta. The sequence goes on along the minus strand of VZTL01055858.1, from coordinate 39,777 downwards.
GAGTGCAGAGCCGGGGAGCTGCGCAGGGAGGAAGGGTGTAACGTGGGAGGGAGGCAAGAACAAAACCAAGGGGGCAGAGCAGCAAGAAAACTGAATCCAGCCGTTCATATAAATCACTTCAGAAACGCTGAGATGAACCAGGCTGAGGTACTGGATCAATTCCACCTGGGGTATCAATCCATTGATGCCAGCAGGCAGACGTACTACGCAGTTGGGTTTGATCACTTCAATGGAGCAAACTGTTCCCTTCAGAAACACCTTCATCTGGTACGGCACAGACTTCTGGCAGCCCGTTGGCTTGGACACTTGCATGCCATTCTGGCTGGTGCACGCGGCCAGCCTCATTACTTATGTGTAACGTATGCTCCAGTTCAGAGCATAATTCGCTCACGCATCACACCTTATCCCCGCTTTTATACCTGGGGATAGGCGAGCATAAGAGATTACTGAGGTCAGTGTCATCCGTTACACTAATTTCCACCAGAGCTTTAAATCAGACCAGTGGGTAAGAAATAAGTAAATGTAGTTAAGTAGCCTCTTCTGCTCTCTCTTTTTCCTAGTGGTCAATAGCCATGCACGTGGAATAGTAACAGGGACCCTGGCTCATGGAAAAAGTGCGTTTTCCCTAGATTAAAAAAAAAAAA
>VZTL01055858.1:17017-39046 GCA_013400535.1 Scopus umbretta | reverse complement strand
AAAAAAACCCACCTAAACCACAGCTGCCTGACCCTCTCTTTTCTGGAACCATATTTTGCTGCAGAGCAACAAGTACACCTAAGGGCAGAGACTGAACCACACCTAAAAGGGCAAGGGATCCCCAGTCCTCCACTCACCTCAATTCAAGCACAGGAAGCCTTAGAGAGCCTGGCCTAGAAGAACAGATTCATAGTTCCTAGAATAACTTGTAGTACAAACCCTGGATTATTTCCAGTAGAACACTGTCCCAAGAGGGAAGGTGGTAAAAGGGTTGTGGATGCCTGTTCACTCTAAATTCAGTCAGATGGACTTCTACAAGAACCCAGAGCTAGATGATTTCCTATAGATGAAACACTTGTGCTCCTCTGACATTTCCAGCATCACCTCTGCTCTTGGAAGGGTCCCTTCTGCATAAATGTACATCACCAGCTGCTACAGGGCTCCCAAGTCAACACATCACCACTGAGGTTCCCGCACTTCAGATTGCTTCCATCAACCTTGACATATACCTCTTGCTGTGGCCGTATGTTGTACCCTACACCAGTTTGTCTGTGTGACCTTAAGAAAGTGATTTGTTAATTAAACACGACATTTTCAACCTATGAAGTCTGCTCAACCGGCATGAACTATTCTGCTTTCAAGTGGTTTTGGCTGCAATTCACAATAATTAGGGGGATTTTCCATGCTTGTCCCTCTCTTTTTAAGCGAAGCCGATTTTTCTGCCTCTGATGCTTAGCTTGGGTGGCATTTGGCCACCAGCTATGTGCAGGAATCATATGTACATCCAGCGATCTTAACCTGGCAGAAAGGAGCAAGGGGCAAACGTAGGGGTTTGAACTCTGCTGATTCTCCCTATCATTCAGCAAACTTCCCTGGTGACTTACTCACACAAAAAAAGGAGCCAGTTATACTTGTGTAGTCACCAGGAAGGAACTGACGGCTTTATACCAGCGTGAATGACAGCAGCATTGCATTCAAAATCTCCCTAGGTAGTGCCTTGGGTCATAGTCCTCCAACATGTTGAATCATGTATCCTCACAGTCACATGCAAAACAGGCAAATGCTCTGGGGTCTGTGTCTTTTGCAAACTTCCTACTCCGGCTGACTTGTGACCTGACTTGTCTCACACATAGCAAAGTGGCTGTGCAGAGGGGAAAAAAAAAAAAATAAAAATTATCACAGACATTTCCTCTGGCAGTGGCAAATAAATCCTGGCCAATTCCATGCCACTAGGAAGCAAAGGGTAATCTGAGGAGCCACGGGATACAAGTAGTATCGTCACTTTTCACAGCCATCTGCCTGGGGCAGAGTTGACACGCTAACATTCAGGACACGTACAGATAAAAATGTTTCACCCGGCCCAAAATCATCTAAGAAGCTAAGGCAAAAGCTCAGTCTACAAACCTCCTCACCTTTGTATCCTCTGTATCCAGGACTGAAATGGGCATCCCTGGACCAGAGGTATTTAGCTAGAGATTGATAAATTGCAGTTTGGCCTTGAGTTTACTGATGGAGAGACATAGCTGTCATTACAATCAGCCATCACCACAATCAATCAAGTCCTCCCCACTCCTGCCTGGATGTGCACATTGTAAATAACATCCCCACTATGAATAAAAGCTTGGTGCTAGCCTTGGCAGAATAGAAACAAGCACTCGGAAGATTCAGATAACGACTGGTGCAAATCCCAGCCTGGGCTGGATAAGACTGAGCAGAGCCAGATGTTTTCATCTCAGAATAGACTTTATTTCCATGAGCAGCCTGTTTCCACTAACAGCAAGACAGGGACAATGCACAGTTTCCCCCTCTGAAGGGCAGGAAAGCGAAAAGCTAGTTTGCCTTTTCTTCCTGCTTCAGGATTCATAAAGAATGCCACACCAAGTCAGACCATTTTTCTTTGACAGTGGTGTGTAACAGATGTTTAAGGAGGTAATACATGGTAGACCACAAGTGTGCTGTGATCATTCTTCTGATTTACTCCCATCAATAGATAGGTTAGATACTGCCAGGTTTCAGGCTTGTGATGGAGAACCTACCACCTTTACACTATTCTGATTCTCCACTAATGTTGGCTTGTGAGGCCCAGCGTGCCAGATGGAAGAAAGGGAGTCAGATTTCCATGGATTTGTTTTCCAGCTTTACCACTGGCTCACTGTGGGACATTTTGTGTCTCAGTTTCCCCAGGCATGTATTACAGGTAGGCACATCTGTACTAGCAGAGTAACTAGCTGAAGCCTCATTTCTTGTGCATGTATGTATGTCTTGTGATTGGATTCTCTCATGCCTAATAAGGTGTAGCTCTTCCTACGTTGGAGATAAAATCCAAATTCTTGGGAACTGAACTCACAAGGCAACCTTTCCCAGTACAGACTATCACAAAGAGGATGTCTGTCCTTGACCAGGTGCCATTTCAATGCAACTTGCAGGAACTTAATGACTTAGGAACCTCTTCCTCTCCGTTAGACTCATTTGCAATGGACTAATAATTGTTTGGGCAGACAGATGGTCAAAGGGCCTAAATCCAGGCTAAAACAAATGAGGTGGTAAAAGCAATTAAAACGACCCTCTCTGTAACCACCACTATTCATCACTGCACTTCTGGGTCACACGTGGTCTTTTGAGGGACACCCATATTTCATATCTGATGCTATCAGCTCTTCATTCGTCACCGTGACTCGCGTTCTGCCTCTCCATCTCTAGCTGTCTGGAGCTGGTGCCATATCTCAGCATTGCATCTTTAATCACAAATCCACTTCCTGGTCCATGCCTCAGGCTTTCTGCTGCCTCCTGCCATGACTCATGATTTCAGTCTTATGCAGAACTGTGGGTGGCAGCTGATAGAACAGCCCAAAAGCATTCCATGGAGAGGAAGCTGCACTGCAATTGCATTTCCTCTGCTGGGATTTTTCTCCTCTGTGTTTTGCAGAACAGTGAAGAAGCTGGGAATTACTGGTGTTATGAAGCCCTGTGAATTGAGGGGAAGGGCAGGGAAGGTTCTTACTCAAAGTTCTTCGAAATCTTTCGGTATGTGGTTCAGATTACTACCCAAAGGCCTCTAAAGCCCATGCAAACACCCACAGCGTTCTTTCAGTTTTCTTTGGACTGAACTTCAGGTGAGCTGAAGAGAGTGCACAGGTGATACTTCCAAAGCCAAGGGGAACAATTCAATACTGCCCTTGCACTGAATGGCTCAGCCAGAACTGGCGCGAAATGCAAGACTATCTGTCAATATTCTGCTGCGTGGGCCTAACAAGCAGAAAATAAGAGAGAAAAGGCGGTATAAGGAAAGCAATGTGGAACATGAAGGTAACAGAGGGCTGTTGTGATGCTCTGCTGCAGGTCTGAAGTAGTGTCTCTCTGCGAGCAGCAGTTACAAGCTACAAGCTCCTCTCCAACACAAAGAAACAGTCATGCAGTTTAATGAATAGGTCTTCCCAGGACTGACTGGGATAGCATAGAGAAGATGAGAGGATGTTATTTCTGTAATCACAACTTGCAAAGCTACTGGACTGAGCGACTGAAGAATTGCAGTCAGAGTATTAAGGTGGGGGGGATGACAAGAACAGAATCAACCTGAGCAGGTTAAAGCGTCAAGGAGGTAAGTCAACCCAACTGAGACACTGCGTGCGCCCAGGCAAATCTTCCAGCTTCCCCACACCTCAGTTTCCCCAGCTGCGAAGCAGAGATGACAGCCCTTCTCTCCTACACAAGGGCATTGTGAGGCTGAGCTCATTAACGCTTGCCAAGCTGCTTAGAAATCCTCTGACGGAAGTTGCTGCACAGCATGGGCACAAAGTTGTTGTTTTTTCGGGTTGGGGTTTTTTATTTTTTGGAAACACTAAAGAGATGAGCAATTGAAAGAGTAACCAACATAGTTCACTGCCTCTTTACAAATGCCTGGTGAAATTCTAGCCAGCGAGGGAAAAGGGTTTACAAGGGAGATGAGAAGCACGCTGACGCCAAGTCCAGTGAGAAAGTTTTGGCACAAGGAGGATGAAAGCATCCATCCCCTCTCACACTTGCCAGGGGTGGGGGGAGACAGAAAGAAAAAAAGGAAAAGAGAGAAGGAAAAAAAAGAAAGGGGGAGTGGGGGAAGAGAGAAAGAAAGAGGGAGGTAACAGCAATCCAGTGTGGTTGGAATAACTCTGCTCACTGTAGCCTGTCCAGCAACAGCCCTGGCGGATCATAAAACAGCCTCTCACATCCATGTGGTTTTTGCTGCTAGGAGACAAGGTACAAAACACACAACCTCACACCGGGCTCTATAAAACCTTATATTCCCCCTCAGACTCAGAGTTCATCTGAAGAATTTGCATCACCTAATTAGAAACAAGCCAAGTTGTTTGTTTTTTTGTTTTTTTGTTTTTTTTTTAAGTAAAAAAGAAAATCTGAAAAACCCCTTGTCCCTTCTTTGTCCCCTTTTTGTGATTTCAGTTACCAGAAAATTTGAAAAGTACCTTCCTGACCTCTTTCCAGGCAAATTTCCACGCAGAAGCTTTGCTGGCAGGTCTTAGCTACTAAGCACTAAGAAGGCTAAGCACATTTGAAGGCTAAAGTCACTTCCTTTTACTGGTGCCCAGAGGCAGGTGTACCCTGTTCTCCTGCCTCCAGGGTGAGAATTGCTAACAGACGGTTCTTGAGAAGCACAAGGAGACCTCAGCTGCTGTTGGTATTTGCAGGGTGGTTTCTCCGCACAGAGAATGAGAAGCCAACCTCTGCTGTTACAGAGAGTGTGATGATTTTTCTCTTTTATTTTCATTCTTTTTATATCTTTGTATTCTTTTTTAGTTGTTACTCAGGATAAAGCATGCTGTGGCACAGGTGCTTAGGCCAGTGTTGTTCCTCCTCATAACAAAGACCCTCACAACTTACCTAAGGAACTTCACTGCCGTGAATTTCCTTTGTGTGTGAATGCACAGTCCCTGATACTCCCCATTTACTCTGCGGCTTTCACTACACGTCCTCCTGCTAACCCTGTCCCGGGCCTCTCATGACTGCAGGCCATCACGCGTACGAAATGTCATGGCAATTCTGTGACTGGCTGAGAAAACCGGGGTTTGGCAAGCACATGCCGACGGTGCAGCCCGAGTCGTGGCTGCCCTCTGCTCTCCCGTGCCGCTCCCAGTGGCTGGCCAGTCCCCCGTGCAGGGAAGCCATGGGCAGCCGCTCCAAGCAGTGGCCTGTCAGCTGCAAAGCGTGAGAGCAGGGAGGAGTGCTTGGGAGGAGGCCGGTGATTCACGTGGCCTGCATCCAGGCATTACAACCAGCAGAGACCACGGGCATGTCTTGCCTGCCCTCACATAACGAGGCCGCAGGGTTCTTCTGCCATCCTCTGCAGCGGAGCCAGACCATTTCTCTCAGAAGATCCACCAGGCTGCACTTACCGTTCCTCGCTGAGGCGGCCATTGGGAAGCTGCTCCAGCAGCTTTTTAGCCTCATGGCTAGAAGCACACACTTTATTTTTGCTCTTATTTCTCCCTTGCTGTGGACAGGGAGGGGAGCGCGGGGGTTTGCTCACCCTCCCTGCACCTCCTCACCCCGCCTGGCAAGCAGGTGCCCCAGCCGGCTCGCGTGCAGGCCAGGCCCCCGCTCTCCCCAGCCCTCAGAGGCGAGGACAGCGTGGCGCCGTTACAGCTGTGGCAGGGAGAGGCTGCTCCCCAGCCGGGCAGCTCACGGGGCAGGGAGATGTCCCTCTCCTTCAGAGAGGCAGGCAGAGGTGAGCAGAGCCGGCCAACAGGGCCAGGAGGGTGGGAAGGAGCTGCCAGCCTGCTCAGGTCATGGACAACGCGGGGAGGTGAGTGCCATATTAACAACTGCAGGACTGCTCTGGGACTGCTTCAGCGCAGCTTACCTCCCATGCCAGGTCCTAGGATCAGGCTGTGCCGACGATCTAAAGAAGCGACGCTAACAACCCTTGGCAGCATCCTGCCGACATGGCCAGTGACATGTTGCGACAGCTAGCATCCATCCAAGCTGTGGAGAGCGTGCTGTCTAGGAGAGGAACGGCAGCCGTGTGACCCCGGGCACGGTCCCTTTGGCCCATCCGCAGGGTGGAACAACGTCATGCTGATGTGACAGCGACTTCTGTGCCGGTGGGACTGAGAAAATGGAATGCTATCACAGCCTTAATCCAAAAAGGCCTAGCAGCAGCACGGTGAAGCCTGCACGATACCAACAGAATGCGTTGAAATCTCACAGCAGCGACAGGCCAGCTGTTGCTTGCTCTGTGGGACCTAGAATGGCACATCAACACTGTGCGGCCGGAGGCAGACTTGTGGATGCCACAAGGATGAACACAGCATCAGGACCCTTCTCAGATCTTGCCAGGCCGGCGTGAAGAGCAGAGCCTGAGGCCTGTCCTTGGCTTGCTTCCTGCCCATCTACCCACACTTTATTGCTTCAGCCAGGATTTCAGCAGAGGAGCTCTGAGTAGGGGACATGCTGTAACTGTGGGTTCAGATTATATTTTGATTACAGAGGCTGTGAGCAACGCTCATTCCTAGTGGGTGTATCATGGCTATGGCTTCCGGAGAAAGCAGCCAGTAGAACAGCAACAGATCCCTGACAGGGAGGGCCATATCCGCTACAGCCTGTACACTCAAGAGGATGCAGCTGTATCCTCCCCACCGGGCTTGCACTTGCATTTTCGTTCATCAGAACTCAAGCAAGCGCTGCACCTCCTCTCCTTGCAGCCCCAACCATAACTGACCTCCTAAGTGTGCCTGCCCGTCACAACGCGCTCACATGGTGGGTGAAAGGGAATTAAACGTGTCTGCCTTCACATAGCCACCATATCTGCCAAAAGCCTTGGGCTGTCTGCAAGAGGAGGCAGCTGGTCTAGGAGAGGAGTCGCTATAACCTGGCCTCTGCAACTAGAGGCCACCCTCACAGTCTTTCAACACCCATAGAGACACCAGCAAGGACCTAGCCTAGAGGTGTTGATGTCAAGGAGACCTGATAGACACTGTATGTCTCACTGCGCCAAGTGAGAGGAAAAAGTTATCTCGGGGAGGGAGAGCAAAAAGAAAACAAGGACCCCGAGGATCACATGCTCAGAGGATGAGAGGGGAAAGAGGTCAGTTCCTGACAAGCAGCGCAAAACAAACCCATTGTTCTGAGTGAGGCTCTGCGTCCCTCTTTCACCAGGTGCTACCTGGAAAATCCATCTGCCCATTTCCCCTCCCTTCGCCATTCCTCTGCCCTGGCTGCTAGCAAAATGGGGAAATTCGTGAGACAACTGTAATGGCACCAGCTTCCTGGCCAGTCTCGCCTCACCTTCCTAGAGGAAAATCAGCAGATCTGATCCAATGCCTGGAGGAGGAAGCACGCCCTGGACTGAACCGGAGAACTCTGTGGGAGAACTGTGCACCAGGCAGCCCTGAGACAGACTCTCTTTTTGGCAGAAGCACCACATCCCATGGTAGGACACTTACATTTCATTACTTCTGTGTTTTTTCCTGGCCTATATACATCTGCTCTGTGGGTTCACCAGCGAAAACACTGCCCTGTAGGAATACATACCTGGTTATACCAGCCCATAGAAATGCTGCTGTCTTTCTGACCTCCATACTTTTTCCACTACCTGCTGTCACCTTCTGGAAAGGCTAAAAGGGACAGACAATTTCCTAGAAGAAAGAAAAAGCCACCCAGGCCTTCCAGGCCTTTCTCTGTATACAAGAAAAGAAATCCAAATCTTTTCCCTGCCGCAACTCCAGCAACTCCAGTGAAAAAAGTCCCTTCTGGGTCTTCTCACATATATTTTAGGGCTTATCTGCAAGACATTTCAGTTCAGAACAAAGCTCTAGTCCTGGATTTTGCATCCTAATGAAGACCATAGCCTAGCAAAATGATGCTAAACACAGTTCTCCGTCACGTCCGTAACTGCTCTTGGATCCCAGCACCACTTCCCCGAGTGGTGCCAGAGCAGGCTCCATGGGCACACATGGAGAATAGAAGCCTTTTGCACAGAATGGTTATTTTAAAAATTCCTTGAGATCATAGTGCCAAAGAAAGGACCCTGGAGAGGCCAGTGGTGCATATAAAATGAAAACATTATTCTCCCCAAAATGCTGTCGTAGGGAAGCAACACAGAGGAGAAGGGAACTTCTTGTCATGGTTGATTTATGGTTGCTTTGGCTCACAGCCAGCTTGGAATACCCCAAGCCTTTGGAGAACCTATGGAAATGAAATGGTGAGGAAGTTGTACATCCTCTCAAAGGGTCAACTGAAAACAAAGTGCAGGGTTTATAAACATGGTGTGCATACACTGTTAAAAGACACTCTTTCTGCTGGGTTTTGGCATTGTGTCTATTACTGCTGGCCAAAAAGACTGGTTGGGAGCAGGAATTTGGGGATTTCTTAAAAAATTACAGTATTGGAAAAATGTTGAAATGTTGACATTTCCCATGAAACGAGGGTTCTGAATTTCTTTTTTGGTCAGGAACCATCAAACTGTATCATTTTGCTTCTTTCAAAATGTTTAATACAATTGTATGAGCATGATTCTTCCAGTATTTAAAAGGGAACATGAAAATTTAAAACTTTTTTTTGCTCTGTAGTACATAACTGCCCTTTTATTTGTCAGGAGAAAAGCAACCCACCAAAAGCTTTTTAAGCTTTGTATTTTCCTTCTTTTTTTTTTTTTTCCTGCAATAATCTCCCTTCAGGGACACTAGCTTTGAACTGGTGGTAACAGCAGACAAAGTTAACTCAAGTGTTCTTTACAGAGGTCACCTATGCAAGTGTTTAAATTGGAGCAGGTGCTAAAACCCAAACTTAGCATGTTCCTGAGCTGAGGCCAAAGGAAGGCAAACACTGAGATCACCCAACCAAGCTTTGCCACTGACATCAATAGGATTTAGCATAAGTCCATTCCTGATTACAATTGTCATTAAAATTGTAAGGCAAGTCCTTGTTTTTCTGATATCTAGGCACTGTTGTATGCCATTCATCCCGTGTTGCTGTGAGTGCACTGGCCCTTAACTGTAGCCTTGCTCATCTGTTTTTTATAAAGTACAACTACTATTTCAGATCGGAAGAGAATGTGTTCTACGCACAAATATCTTGTCTGCTTCAGAGCACAGCAGTTTCCAAGCGGATGCCACTCTGGCTCCTAGCCCTGTCTTCCAGAGTCAAGCAATAAATTCCATTCCTTCTACACAGTTTAGCAAAGGCCACATGAGTCATCACTGGGTGTAAGGACAATGATAAATGTTCCTTTAAAATGGTTTCTGCTTGACTATTCCTTCTTTAAGAGGCCTTTTGGGAAGATCTAATCAGGTCCCTGGAAAGAAGTGTTACCTGGGGCCCTGACAGGCTGTATAATGCTCTCTGCTGTGAAAATCTGAAAAGACCCTTCTCCAGGTAACTAAAGATATCGTCCTGCTCCCCAGGGATATGTGCATTTAGGGTATTCATTTCAGGGGCTGGTTACAGCTTGGCTGTGACGGTAACTGCATGTATCCAGTCGGCTATCTGGCTGCTTCTGTCCTAGTCAGTAAGATATGGGTGCAAACAGCAAGATAATTCTCAGTGGACGTAGCCATCACTGTCTCAAAAAGGTTTGTTCTTTCATTTAATGCTAAAGATTTCCATGAAACTTTTGGGTAGAAGGAGATGCTACTGACAGGCAGGAAGGGATTTCTTTGTTTGTGTTAGAGCAGAAAATTGAGAGGTTTTGGAGTTGCAAGTGAGCAATTATTTTCAATGTGTGTATAATACCTACTTGACCAGTGCACTTATCTGGAAGATGAGGGATTATATTAAATACCTATGGCTCATAAGTCTGTTGACAATGATGAGAGAGGCGTAGAACTATTAAGAATTCACAGCTAACCATACTTTTTTATGGCAATTTCATTTTTCTTCCCTTCCATCTCTACCCCCTTCACATGAAGTAAAGGTAATTGCTTAGCGCACAGAGCCTGCACAGGGAAGGTGCCACAGATGGTACTGAAACACGAAAAAGAAACGTGCAACTTCAGTTGCATTTTTCATTCCCATACTCCTACAAACAGAAACAAAGTTCTCCTGTTTGGGCAGATGGAAAGGGAATCAGTACTGTGTGCCTCTCTCACCGCAGCTCTCAGGATGCTGGTGGGGCATTAGATGCATCTCTGCAGCTGAGCCAATAGGTAGGTATGTGTTGCAGCTGCTGTAAGGAGACCCTCCTGATGCGTAAGCAGTGTCCAAGATTGTACGGGAGAAATGTAAGCAGGTGGGCAGAATCCTTCCAGCTCTGAGAGAGTGGTTCTGAGTGACATGAGAGCTGAGATGATCTTCTGTAAGGAACCTTGGGTGGTCACTACTAAGCCATGTGTATATTTCTAAAAAGTAGAGCCAAATAAAAAGATTGTAAGGACCTTAAATGAAGTGACTTAAACACCACTTCTCACCATGGCCTCATGTGTCTCTCCCCCATTTGAAACAAAGAACATAAATCAGCTCTGTTGCCAAGCAGCTAGAGAATATAATTTTTTAATGTTGAACAGCTGAGAATGAACATGTACATATGTTTGTAAAAGATTTGTCACATACATACGGGTTTCCTTGCCAGGAATCTGGGTTTGCTATACGAAACAAAGTATTGCACCTTGAATTTCCCATAATCAGGACAGTTTCTTTTTCCTTGTTCTTTTTAAGTACTGTCATTCTTTAATGTGCAGGCAGCACTGCAGTGGCAGCTGTTACTGCAGATGACTGTTCTGTGATATTTATGTAGCATGTTCTACGGGCTTAGCTCTCGTCAGCTCTTCATCTTTGTTCCAGGCAGCCCTCCTCTTCATTATTAGCACTAAATTCTCACATTAGAGGTCCTGAGAACATGTTTCTTGTAGGCAGCTGGCTGTGATCCATACCTAGCAGTGCAAGAGTCATTGTACCAAAGCCCTGCTTGATCCCTCTGGGAGACATTTACCAAGGTGTCTTAGCAGGTTAACAAAAAGTGGGACACATGGGCACAACTCCAAATGTTCATCTTTTCCTAAACATAGAAAACATACAATTAAGAGTGGGGGGGGAGGGGGGAACAAACCCCAACCCAAATTTATTTCTGCAATAAGATACTGACAACACTGTCAAGTGGCAGCACGGGCAGTACAGGCCAACAGGCTATTCTGCTAGTGGGTCTCCTTTCTTAAAGTCCTCTCCTTTCAATCCTCTCTTCCTTGCTTATGGATTTTTAGCAATAAAAAGGTAGCCAGCTGGGAATGTGCATATCCCCACCCATCTGTGACAGGTATGTGTGGCCTGTAGAGGAGCCATAGGCAGGCATCCTAGGAGCATGTGAAAGAATGTTATTAACATGCTGCAGCAGTGCTGCAGGAAGAAGTGATCTGTTTCTTCAGGTTGCGGTGCACATTGGCATCAGCTCTGCCATTAGAAAAAGATCAGTACATGCTTTAAGTGAGTATCAATGCTTCCTTAAATAGCATCAGAAAAGGAAATTTAGCAAGACAAGTCTTGATGCCAGAGGGATCATCTCTGCAAAGGGAGAACAGTCTGGGATTCTTTGGTCCTACTCACATCTGTCACAGGCTCTGAGGGTTTAGATGTAGTCATTTAAGTTGTTCTCTTTCATAGTTTTCCTACTCCATAAAAGACAGATCATAGTAACAGTCTTGTGAGTCTGGACAGTAAATCTGGAGAATAATTCTTTACTGACTGCAACCTGCTTCGAAAAACTCCAGTGAAAGGTGCTGCAGGCAATTACCACTGCTCAGTAAGATGAATAAAGAGAGCAAGGTGCAAGCCAGGTGCATGGAAAAGGCTGACAAAAAGGGAGAAATGCAGCACTTCCCTTGGTGATCTGAGCTACGTGTCCACATTTTATAAAGGCTGTTGGTTCCTACAATTAATAAATGCAGGTCTTAGCACACTGTTCTCTCTTGCATGCTCCCAACACTTGGGGATGGCAGGTTCTGGAGGGTGCTGCACAGTGGCTCTGCTCAGCTATAATGAAGAACAGAAGCTGCAAGAAACTTTCCTCTTCCTGCAGGAAAAGCCAGCTGAAGATCCGTATAGTGAAAGCCATGGGAGGCATAAAAACATTTCCAGTGCTCCTCTGTGAAAACTAGATGTGTTATGTAATTGTGAGCTCCATCCCCTGGTTCCTTATCTGGAAGCTATTTACATTTCCAAGCATCCCCTGGCATGGCCCCAGCCAGCTCCAGTCCCCTTCAAGAGATGGCAAAGGAGGTGAGAACTGTGCTGTGCCTGCCTTCACACGGCCAGCCTATCCTGCCAGTCTCTGTCTGCAAGCTAGTTTGACAGAAGAAAAAAGGAAAAACAAACAAACAAAAAAACCCCAAAGCCCCAAGACTATTTTTATTTATGATCATGTCCATGGGCCACTCTTTGTCTAGACAGCTGGTATTAGTATCTGAAGCGGTCCTGGAATCTGAAATACCATTTATTTACAGGGGAAATAAAAGCCCTGGATTAAACAGTTCATAAAAATAATCTGGGAACTGACACGGGGCCCAAGGAGACCAAAGGTAACAAGATCTAGAGCAGGCATCTATCTTTGTCTTGGCTGTAGAGATGTTTTCTCAGAAAACAAAACAAAACAACTTCCCCCTTCCAAGCCACCCCCCCAAAACAATTTGGCTTCAGGATAGTGTCTCCTTTTGCTTCCTCTCCTCCCACCTTTGTTTGGCTGCTTTAAACATATTCCTGTCCGCCCCTCCAACAAGGAAGTTTCCAAACATACTGGTGACCCAGCTGAAAAGTGGGACTGGAGAGGGGCAGCTCTTACCCTTCCAAGAAAATTCTTGGATCTAGGAGCTGCTGTATTTTCATCCAGAGAGACTCTGAATGTCACAGATTCAGCAAAATGTCGTGTTGACACTGACATCCGACAATCTTTTTGTTTCTCCCTGCAGCAAAAAATAAAAGCAGGGAGGTCGATGGCAGGAGCCCTTGGTCTGTCCTTTTGCTGCCACAGAGGCTCTGCCAGGCAGCGAGGGGTGCCTCCTGCACTTGGCATGGCTGTGTTGCACACCACCTGTTTGGCCTTCACGCTGCACTCATTTTTCACTGCCAGCTGACAGACTTTAGGAGGTTTCCAGACATGAAGCTAAGCAGAAAAAGAGCAAAACAAACTTCTGGGCTCCATCTGCTCCCTTCCCTTGAATAAGCAGTGCACCATCACTCAGGGCAGTGTATAAAAAGAGTTTGACGGAGTCACCCTATAATTTTACACAGCAGCTGCAAAACTTTAAAGACAAGCTACATTAACGTACGAGACCTTTCCCTTTTAGAAGGAGCCACTGGCTCCTTGTTGAAGCAGAAAGTTCGTATTAAGTGAAGCATTAGTCCTAACGCATAACCGCTTGGCTGGTGAATTGCTACAGTGCTCAAACCACACAGGGACAGTTCAAATCAATAAGGCAGCAGCTGCAGGAGAACACAGCAATATCAGGCTGGCCCAGGACTATCTTTGTGCCGTGTCAGCAGGGGCAAGAGTTGGGCTCGGGATGATGAGCAGAAGTTCTGAGCAGTTTGAAAGTATTGTGACTTGGAGGCCTGCAAGGGGCGAAGCAATCCTGGGTTCTGCAGTCCTCAGGTTAAGAGTGCTAGGACCTTCTATTTTACTTTCCTAGTCTCTACTGTGGGTTTTTCTCGTGCAGCCATTCTGGCAGCACCCAAACATGAATGCAGAGCATGGGCCATATTTAATGAAACTACCTACTACAGCTGGTAGTCTCATTTTAAAACACAATCCAAGGAAATCGGCCATTTTAATCCAGTGCAGGCAGTAAAGAGGGAAACAAAAGCCTTGTGCAAATCATCTCTGTTGCCTGCATTCTAAAATTCAGCTATTAAACATGTTAGTTATGAAACTGTTCTCTCTGTCTACTTTGGTTAGAGGCAGATACCGTCTTTTATAATGCAAAGAACAACTAGCACAAAAGACTGTGTATACCACAAAATAACAATCTGTTCCCTTTCTTCTTGCACACTCCCTGCAGTCTTTGAAGCATCTGCCACATTACCACAAGGGCCACTTTCTGTGGAGAACAGCCAAGTTTTGGCTCCTCTTGCAAGACTCAATTGACTGGACCATAGTCCTGACCCAAGATGGCCAAACTGGTCATCGTACGGGACACTGCTAGTGAGTTCAGAGTCTGAAAAGACAAATTCCAAAGCACAAAGAGAAAAGGATGTTTTCTTTTCCGCTGGACAAAACACAACTTTTCTGGCAGGCACAAGTAGGACAGTTTGTCCACTTTGGCAATACCCTGCATGCCTGGACGTACACAAGTGTGTTTTTACATGCAACCCGGTTTGATTACACAATCTCCCTCCAAGAGAATTTGGCAAGAAAGATATCTGAGAGACTTTAGAAACTGAGAGCAGCCTGCAGCCTGCTGCTTCTCTCATACTATTTCTAGGACCATTTGGAACAGCTGACCACTGGGAAAACAACCAAAGAAAATCACCCGAACTGTTGATCAGGTACGCAGACTGCCATTTCGGAGATGTGGCAAGGTTGCAGGTTCAGCCTCAGTTGCCAGCTTGTACCTACCAACCTTTAGCAAACAGCTGGGTCCACGATCAGAACACTGAACCAGTCCGTACGCTAAATCTTCTCCTCCTCTTTGTTTTCCCAAAAATGATTCTGAACCTTTGCCAAATGCATCTGGTAAGAGATTAACATGTCAAAGGCTCTTCCCCACCAACAATCTTTTTGCACCTTGGCTTCTTCCGAAGTTGGATCTGCTTTTTCAGTTTTCATTCCTTCCTGAAAACACTGTTTAACACCCATCTGGGAGACAGTATTTAATGCTGATGCCCGATTCTCCTAGACTCCAAGTTAAACTTTCTGGGAAATGCATCATAGCTTGTCTTGGGATTCTCATGGTTGTTCAGGTTGCAGGTATCCTACCTGTAAGACTGTAATATTAGTTTATTTGCATTTGCTGTTTGCAGAGAAAAATACACACCCTGTGCTTACTGAAATGTACTTGAGATTAGTGCTAGTGCCAGGTAACCTTGAAGAGGAAAACAAGTTTGTTCTAGTGAAGTTCATGGTTAGTCTTGATTATGCAGTTTGAAACACAAACATAAACAGAAGAAAATGCAGACCTAAAGCATGTATGGCACAAGTCTCTTACTCTAAATGTTAAGCATCCTCCAAGGCATTGCTTGCCTGTGGATCTGCAAGCCTAGATCAAGTGTCTGAACTCCAGGATGCAGCTTCTCAGAGTGGGTTCCTGTCCAGAAATGTCTGTCGCCCTTTTAAACTCCAGGTTTATTTGCATTTTTCTGACTATTTTTTAAATGCAAATAAAAATGTCAACTTGCATACGAAGAATCACCTTCTTTCCTTTCTAATAATGATGATCTTATCGCACAGCACTTCACTTTGGAATAGTTTGCATCTGTGAGAACATCAGGTGAAAATGTCTGTGTTTATCCAAGCAGGAGGCATCACAAGAACTCTGAGTTCTCAGTCTTCTAGGTTTTCCTTTACAAAAATAAATTAAAAACTTCATTTCTAGCATTCTGCAAACTTAATTTTCATTGCTGCAATTTCCTATTGTGCAGCACAGTTTCAGTCATTTTTTTGTTTAACAGTATTTCAGAGACCACATGTGATACATCAGTACAGCTTACTGTTTTAAGGGTTTACTGTGTCAGTGTTGTTATCAAACACCACAGCCAATAACTTCTGAAATCTTGAGATTTGTGCACTGTCTATACCATGTCAGAATGAAAAATGTCAGCCTTAGTGATCACATTTCCCCACTTGTCTGCTTGATTCACTGTCTTCCCCTGGGTTTCCATATAGCTCATTAAACAAAACAAACCAAAACCAGGCCTTTTTAGAAAGAAAAAGTTGGACATGATTAACTAGCTTTGCTGGTAATGTGTGCAACCCACCCAGGTGTCTAGACAGTTTGAAAAATACAGATCATATTTAGGAGTAACAGCTGTTACTCCTCAAGTCTCTGTTGGACCTCAAATTAAGTAGGAACAGACCCTATCAATATTAGGTGGTCCTCTTCCAAAAGAAACATCCAGTCCGTTGCAGGAAATTAAGTTACTGATTCAGTAGGTGGCACTTTACCTTTCAGATCAACGTACCACTTGCGCAGCCTGCAAGAAAGTTCTGCACTCCCAAAGGTACCTGCTTTGGGAAAAGTTAGAGAACAAAGAGTTCAGAGCCTCAGTTGTGGGAAACCCTCAGTATTTTTTCATAAAAGAAAAAAAAAAAAAATCAACACCTGTGTCCTGGCCAGATGACAATTTAGGCAGGTGTTTCTTGCCTGCCCATGTACCCTTTATAATAATAAGTTGGAGAGCTTGTCTGCTTGTGCAGGTTTTAGCCAGTAAAATTTTGCGAGGCCCTCCTAAAGAATAGTTAATGGCTTAGCAAGAGGTTATGAGAGAGAACAATGACAGACTCTGGTAGGAATAGGCACTTAGGGAACTCCTCAGGACAAACAAGGGGTTATCCAGAAGTAGCATCTATTTCTTGGCCTATGTCCCCCACAATACCATTGCACAGCAAAGCTTCCCTGGACCAGAAGCTGTTGACTGCAGACCAGTCACACATGACGTTAGAGGAAAGCGCAATGCTAGGTGCCTAAGAAGTGTGGACCCAAGCCCTCTGACTATTAAAAGATGCAAGTCTGAGCGAAGTGAAAAACTTCAGGTTAAACCCATTTAACATGGACTCTGCCATAAGACGCTGTATTTGTATAGATGTGGTTTTGTAGGAGCGCCAGCGGTACAGAAGCACAGAAAGCCAAGGATGTGCGCTTCTCAACCTGTAGGCACATCAGACTGCTCCCACACAAAGAGTGTAACTGGCTGGGATACTGCTGGAGCTGGGCAAACACAAAGGAAATCTTGAGGTATCCCTGTTCAGCAGGTCTATCTTTCGATTGAGTCAAATTTGACACAGCTCTGCAAAAACACAAAGGTCTTTGCCCTGCTTCATTGCATTTGAGAATTTATTGCCCATCTTTTCCTGGGGGGGTTGGGGGGGTGAGATTTACAACTCAGCTGAATTACAGCTAGTTAAAGAGGCTGCCCAAGCCATGAACTGTGGGTGTTCAGTGTCAGGTTGTTTAGCAAGGCCTAAATTCAGGCCATAAGTGCTTTTATAAGAGACTGTAAATCACCTTAACTTTTATACACTGTGGCAACATGTGAGCAGAGGAATGTGGCTGGTCTGCGCTAGTCCCAGAAAAGGTCCCAGATGAGGCCAGCAGATTGGGCGGCAGACACGCGATACCGAGCCTTTGAACAAAATACCCAAGACTTGCATCCCCCCTGTGCTATGCGCGTATGCGACTAGGGTGAAGGGGTGGGAAACCAGCACCGAGGTGCCACAGGAACAGAATGCACACGGGCAGCTCCAACACCCGATGATGGGAAGAGCATTGCTAAGCAGTAAGCAAATTGTAAAACACGAGTCAGACAAAACATCTGGCAGCTGCTTCAAATAGTTTTCTGTCTGAAGGGCAGACAAGCCTGCAATAGTTTTGAATCAAAACATGTGCAAGGACAGGATCAGTGCTCCAATGTGTTTTGTGCAAGCATTGAATGGGTTTTGTTCCCCTCAGCACCATTTTGTATGCCAAGAAAGGTTGTGCTTTGCATTAGGTTTTTAACTTTAATAAACTTTACTAAATAAATCACTATGTATTTCCTTCCTCAGTCAAATGCAGCTTTGTCTTTGGCATAAGGTCAACAGCGTTAGCTCTGCATAGGAAGCATACGGGAGACGAGAGGGGGAGCGTGCTAGGAAGTGTTTTTCATGATTGTCCTACCTTATGCAGGAGGAGGTGTGACTGCCAAAGTAAGTTCTTAAAGTATGATGCATAGCTTTCTAAGTTTGCACATCTCAGGAAAGGGAAAATTGCCTTGTGCTGGTACTGGCTAAGGACTTGACAGGTAGAGACTGATGTCTAGGCTCCAGCTGGGAGGTTGTTTGAGCTCAGAGGAATAAATTCTCAGTTCTGCAGACAAAGGAGAGAAATTGCAACTGTCCCTCCTCCAAGTTTTGCTGTCTTGACATTGTCATAGTTTTGACCAAGATCCACAGTAGGGATGTTTGCTGGCACAGATACGCTGCGCAGGAGGACAACCTGCACCCCAGGTAGGCTTTCCGGTCAAAAGAAATTGTGACGAGACTGCTGAAGTAGTATGACATACTTCCTTATCAGCTACCAAACTCCTCCACTGAAAACTTCCCCTCTACGCACTTCTCTAGACTCAAATAACTTTCACCAAAGCCTCAACTTCTAGGAAGAAACAAAAGCTACCCTGCTGCTTGTCTAGAGCATCAGGATGCCAGATTCTCTGACAGAATTGCTGCAGCACTTCTGTGTCACCAGCAAGACAAGACAACAGCAGGCAAAGTATCAAGGCCAGAAGCCTCCTATAAAATACAGGAACAGTTCCATGCACATAAATGTGATTAGTCAGCAACAGCAGGAAGATGAGAGATGCTGGCCAGGGTAACAGGCTTGGTTTTCAAGAAGGCCCTGATACAAGTAGGACTCGTAATTTTTAATGCTACTCAAAAAGAAGGAGGTCTGCCTGCCACATACCAGTGCTTGAACACAGGCAATAGCGAGGGAAGCAGAGCGCCACTGATTCATTAGGACTTGCTAATCTGTGATATCATTTGTTGATTCCACCAGGTCCAGTCCCCATCTCATGACTTCCTCCACCGTTGCCATGGCACTGTACATAAACACTGCAAACTCCCAGCCCTGAGCAGGTCATTTGTTTCAAATATTCCATGCAGCTGGAACACAAGCCTGTTTGGGTGTCTGGATCTGAGCATGAACTAATTTCTCAGTCTTCTGCACCCACCCCACCTTATGCACCCTCCCCAGCCTGCTGCTCTCCCAGAACCCCTCCAGCCAGACTTCCAGCAAAGCAGAGGCAGCCTTCCACTGAAAGGTACGGGGAAGCTGGCCTTGTTCACGTACAGGCAGAAAATAAGCGTTTCACTGAAGTCCTCCACTACCTGCAGCAAAACAGAAGTGATGATTATTGAACATGCTACATATTTAGGCTTAGGATCTACAAACAGTTGTATTCTACATGTGGGAAAACAAACAAGATTAAGACATCCAAAATTCAAAAAGATTCTTGCCCTGACTGGAGACAAAGACCAAAAAAACACTTTGTGGGTTTTTTTGGTTTTGGGGGTTTTTTTGTTTATTTTTATTTTTTTCCTTTTTCAGCTCTCCTCACCCAGCACCCTTATAAGGCAGTCCATGAGTATACCTGTGAGCTTTAGTGGAACCTCACATGTTGTAGTGTTTGTGTGAACTGATTAAATAATTTGGTATCCACACACACATTAGTAGCTGCAGGGAAGACAGAAAAGTGTAGGGACAGGAGGGGGAATTAAAGCCTTTGTCATAACTGACAAAACTACCAAGTCATCTCACTTCCAGTCAGTTTGGAGAGGCTTAACGTAACTGCTGATAGAATTTGAGAGCATCTCTGTATTGCACAGGCTGGAAGTAGAGGAGACTGAAGGCCCTACCAGCAAGCAACAAGCAGTTTGTACTCCACAAACAATAGAATCCATATCTCCTCACAGCCTAGGAAAGAAGCCTCTTGTGCAAATAGATCTCAAAATATATGAAAACACAGCAACTTATAGCAGTGGTAGTGGGTGACTGAAAACATGTATTAAGTGACTTGAGCTAAATCAAGTTCATGACCTGAAGAAGTCACCCAGAACACAGTGCAATCAGCCAGCCATTTTTCAAGCGCAGATGATACAGGAATGGCTCTCCCACCCTCAGCTTAACTACAGAAGGTGCTGTGGCAGGTTAACTGTGCTGTTCTACTAGCTCGGGATCCCTTTAGCCCTCACCATTTTATTTTGCTTTCTTCTATCCACCATCTCCCATCCTAAGAAAAAGGACAGTTAGGTATCAACACAAAATAGTAGGTTAGTGACTTGTTCTCATATGAGCTTCTTTTCTGGAAGAAATAGAGAAGTTGTTTGCTGCAGTCCAGGAGTGAAATTTGCAAGCCTCCACAATGCGTCACTTGGCAAGATAACCAGAGCCCTCACCTATTCAATCCGCTTGAATCTATTTGAAGGAGGAGGAGTATGGTATAAGAACTCAATTGTAAACCAAATTAAATTAGGAAACCCAGGCTGCTGTGTCATCACAGATTCTATTCAACTCCATCGGGAGTAGCCGTTTTTAGGCACTAGTGGCAGCTCTACAAAAATCTCAGGTTACCACACCCTGCCACCCTGTACCCACAGCTGCAGCTTGCCCTCCACCTGTACAGACCTTTCAGATGCCAGCTTCAAACTGCTGTTCTTCCAAGCAGAGACAAGGCCACATCAACCCTTGCTTTACCTGTTTGGGTTGGCTTCTTGGGAAGAAAGCTCACCATTCATGTACAAACCAGATACGAAGAACTCTGATCATTTCATGCCAATAAAAACCAGCATCAAGTAATATTTAATAAAGTTTATTAGGTTACTGAGTATTATCTACAGTCATAAAATAGAAAGTCAGAATTTAAAACTGTACAAAGCAATGTACTGGTGAAGTGAGAAGAGATGGAAGCAAGGGAGCACAAAGAGCATTAGAAGTAGGGAGAACACAGCTGCTTCCCTGGAGTTCTGGAAGACACTGGTTCAAGTTGAAGGCAACCAAGTAGGGCTCCATACACACTGAATTTTCTTGTGTCCCACCCTGTAACAGAAACTAGTACAAACCCCTGTGTTAAAAAAAAATCATATAATATTAGATTAAAAAAGGGGTACATCACACCCCACCCAGTCTTGGCACCAATTCTGTGCTTTAAAAAATATACTATGCAAGTAGTTTATTTTAAAAAAGGTACCCTACAGCAGCTGTTTAAAACATGTTCTTATACATACACCACAAATATATATATTAACATTTTCAACAACTAAACCCATTTGTACCTACACAGAACTGAAGGGATAACTCAAGAGCAAAAAAAAAAAAAACCAACCACACAAACATTTTTCAAGACAAAGAAATGTGCAAAATAACCCCAGAAAGGCAGCATAGTAACCTGTGGATAGGTCAAGAGAGCAGCTCCTGCTAGTAAAGGAGTGTCATCCTCTTTACTTGGCTACGGAGGTGATAACTATTTGGGATGTGCTGATTTTGCCTGAATTGCTTGTCCTGTTTATTGCAGTTCCCTCCTGCCCCCAGCTCTGCAGAGGTTCAGTTTCTTCTTGCTGTACCTGAAGACCACCCCACTGGCCTCTGTTAAAGTCTCACAAGTTGTATTCCATAGCAATCACCTTTTGGATTTCTCATCTGCTGATGGTACTTCTGCAGCCAC
The DNA here is from genome assembly GCA_013400535.1 of Scopus umbretta. Lineage (NCBI taxonomy): Eukaryota > Metazoa > Chordata > Aves > Pelecaniformes > Scopidae > Scopus > Scopus umbretta. The sequence goes on along the minus strand of VZTL01055858.1, from coordinate 17,722 downwards.
ACTGCTACCACCTTCTCTGGGACAACTTCCCATGCCCAAGCAAGAAAGAGAGAACTATTCCTGCTGCATAGTTAAGTGGAGATTATGCTGACAGCCTATGACAGAACAAAGCCTGGTTTGGATGACTTTAAGCAGCTTATCTAAGAAGAGAATTCCCTGACAGAGCCATTAGAGAAACACATTCATATGTTTCACTAAAGCCTTAAGGTAGAACAGGCTATACAGAAAGGAGACCTAGGATGGCAGGATCTATAGCTGTGTAACAAGTCTCGGCTCATACAGCCTGTCTTATTGCAGGGGAAGTTTGTCCCTTCCCTGTCCCTGCATGAGCAAGGAACCCCTGATCCCAGACTAAAACCTGCAGTTTTAAGTCAAGAAGAGGGCAGATGAAGGCATGGTATGACTGCTCAACCAGCTGAGTCAAACCCACTAAGAAGATGCAGAACAGAGAATGGAGCAGGAGAACTGACAAAGCAATGGTGATAAACAAGAAAGCAGGATTTACTGTCCATGAAATAACATTAGAACATGGTGAGAAGTCCTGGCAGAGATAGACATCAGCAACATAACCATCTTCTCCAAACTAAGAAGTGTCCTGGTGGAAGGGTTCTTGGTTTGGGTGTTTCAAGGTTCAAGGGTGGGTTGTGTGTTTTTGTTTGTTTTTTTGTGTGTCGGGTCCCCCCCCCCCCCCCCTCCCCTCTTTTT
>VZTL01055858.1:0-11064 GCA_013400535.1 Scopus umbretta | reverse complement strand
AAAAAAAAAAAAAAAGAGATCCAAACAGCTTCAGTCAATTTCTCCAAGACAGACCTGAGTTTACAATTGCATTGTCTTTGGACCATACAGTAACATGCTACAGCTGACTAGTAGTGAGGGATTGATTTATATGGGTAACTGCTCTGTAAAGCTTTAGTCTGAGCTGCCCCTAGCAGGAAAGAATAGCATTACTGAATAAACTTTTCCCTCTGCTGCTATAGAGAAGTTGGAACTAGCCTTCAGAATGCAAAACATTCATAAGTATAGCTTCCACTCTACGGAAAGAAAAGCAGGCTGCATTTCAGGAGAGATGTATTTGTGTTCTAGCTCAGGAACAGGATCACAGACCGACAAAGAGAACAGGCACTACAAATGGGCCTAGTACCTGCAATGTTTTTCCAGGGCCCAAACCACCTTATTCCTGTAACACACTAGATTAGTACTGTGTGTCCTCCTAGCTGGTAGTCCAGGTCTTCCTTTGCAATGTTCCCAGGTCTGACAGACATTAGATGAAGACAACTAAACTCCAGCCTTCCTTTTTTGGCTGACAGTTGTAAAGAAAAGTTCTTGGGGAACTGCTAGGGTGTAAGCACCCCTTAGAGTAGAGGATACATACTGCAAAGACACACACACAAGTATTGCCTGTTGTTATCCACCTGTAAATAATTTTCTTCCCTCAGTACAAACAGTTCCACAAGACAAATAAAGCACTGAACAAACCATCTCCCCATAGCAGTGATCAAGCAAGGCAGGAACCAGACAATAAAACTGAAAGCTTCTCCATCTGGAGAGTTACAACCCTTCCACAGGGCAGCTGGCAAAGCAGCTAGCAGCCATTGATACAGGTTTTAGAAGAGAATTCTGTTCAACTCCACTAAAGCTTTGCGAAGTACCTTGGGAGGCCTGACTGCAAGTCCAAAACAGCAGACAGAACCTGCTGGGTCCAGCCCCAGGGGCACCCATTCCAGCAGCTATTGGTGCTATTGGCCCCACGAATTACTCTAGTCAAGAGAGCAGATAAACCTGCTGTATGGTTTGTCTCAGAGGAGCAGCTTCAGCTGGGGCAGCTTCTCTTCTCCAAGAGGAAAAAATCCCCAGCCTCAGACGCAGAGTCCAGGGGGAAGAACAAGATTCTTCTCACAGTTTAGCCGTTTTCCTTCCAAGTTTCAGAGAAACCTCTAAAAAGTTTAAGCCAGCTTGGCTAGAGATACTAGCTCACTTTGTGTACCTCTCCTCCAGCACTGCATCCACCGAAGTGTCTCTGCTCTCACTCAGCAACACAAACAACCCTCTGTAAGACAGCTGCCAAACTGGGGGCAGCTATTAGGAGAGTTAGAAGTGGGAGGGGAGCAAACTAGCTTTCTAAGAAAAAAAAGTGTTATTTTAACATTTCCTGAAGTGAAGCAATCATGCAGGGCTCCTGCCAGCTACAGTCACAACACTTACAACCAAGGACCTCATCTGGCATAGGAAATAGAGCATGAATCAGATCTGGTTTAAAAATAAGGTTAGTGGACATAAGCAGCAAGGCTTCAGCTAGAAGGTGACAGGGAAGGCTCATGTATGCTCTCAGTAAGGGATCGATTCCCCAGCTTCCCTACAGGTTTTCACTGCTAGTCCAGGGTATGCCATGGGAACAGTGAGCTCAAATCTTGTAGTTCTTAAGTAATAAGAGACAAGATTACTTTTCTTTTCCTTCCCTCTTTTTTTTTTTTTTTCAAAAGTACGGAGAGGAAAATGCCTGAGGTTCTTTAAAAATCACATTGCAATGCACATTACTAGGCAGCAGTATAGCCATTTCAAAATATTCAGGGACCTCAGACATACAGCACTGATGAACAGAAGACAGTTCATTAAACAACTGCCATTTAAATGAAGTCCAGTCACATCATCAGCTGGTAAGATAACTGAGACATCCTGCAAGTTAAGTAAGTACCATCCACAACATCAAAACAAATCCAGAATTACATGAGCCAGCTGGTCAACAGCCGAAAATAAGCAACTAACATCAAAATCAACTGAGGGACAGCACAGGCACTGGATGCCAGTGCATCGCCCTCCTCCAGCACCTTTAGCTGTTCTGCCCCACCGCTCGGGTGCTTGGGCCCAAGTGCTTCCCTGACACATAGGGCACTCCCAGCCTCTAAGGGCACAGGCTCCCTTGCTCCATAAGCCTAAGGAACAACAATATCTCAAAAGCAAGGGATCCCAGGAACAAGCAGATACAGACATGAGCTGAGCTGCTAGCGTACAAGTTCAAGTACACTATTGTAACTGTTTTCCAGAGACTTTGTCACAGCATCGCAATGAATCCTACAAACCCACCTAGTAAGTTGCTTGATCTACTTTTTCAACTCAGGACACGTATTGCATGCAGTTATTCAAGGGTTTAATGGTACTTCCTCCCAATCCATCCCACTGTCCCACCTTTACGCCCTCATGCCTATGTGCACACAAGTTCTCAGTTTTATACCTCAAAGCTGACACCAACTCTGTTATGAAGAGATTTATGAAGTCACGCTAACAGGTATCCTCTTCCCTGGGAAAGGCACATTAAAAATCATTGCTTCTGGTCAGCATTAAAGAGTTTCAGTGCGAGTCATTTGCTCAGGCTGGGATAGAGACCATCAGGCTGCTGAGACAGAACTGAATCATGTGGTGTTCTACAGAAAGTACCGGATGAACTACCTGGCATTCCCAAGGCCTATGGCATATGGACAAAAGCTATCAACAAGACACTAGCTAAAGCACACTTGGAAGCCTACAGGCAAATTCAGCTGTTGGAACTTTGATTAGGGTAAAGGAACAAACACTGGCAGAAGGAGGAGAGGCAGATACTTCCTGAGAGCTGCACAGTACATGTGAGAACACTGCATAGGAAGCAAGAACCAAAACAAAGCAGACTGCAGGCATATTGGTGCAGACTGCTTTGAAGCACAAAATACTCAAGAGAAGTTAGAGAATACAATTCTGTGCTCTTCATTAGCAAAACAATGCCTTGTTGATTATGACTTTTTGCCTTTTGCCAAGGTAAACTGCATTGTATTTCTCTCAAGGCTGCTGCATCAGAAAGGGAACCACCACAGTGAAAAGACAACAGGGACTTCTGAAGCACATGGGGTAGGATGCTGTCTCACTGACTGCTCAAAAAAAAAAAAGCAGCCTTTCCTGAACGCAAGCACCACTCATTACTTGCATTAGTTATGACTCTTTTTCCAGGCAGACTGTTAACACTAGATGAAGGACAAGGGCCAGAATAAAGAGAAAGGGAGAAAGACAGAAAAAAAGATTGGAACAAAGGGGTCGATTAGAGAGCAGGTCAGATACTGAGCACCATATGCCAAGATTTAAGTGCAAGATGGCTCCTTATTAGGGCAAGGCAACAGACTCCTGCTCAGAGCTGGCTCAACTGTTCCTGGCACTAGCCTGGTCTAAAACTGCAGAGTGGCACCTTGCCCTACAGTCAGGAAGCACAATCACGCCCTCATTTTTTAAAAGGAAAAGCCTCTTCGTGCACAAGACAATACAGGCACTTTCCCTCAGCAGGACAGATACGGAAAAGCTTACCCTCTTAAGTTAATGGATTAATGCCCTGGGCAGCTTGATATGAGACACAGCCAGCCATAAATGAAGAGATACGCTAGGGAATTAGCTACTTCAAAACCTTTGAACTGTTACAGGTTTAAGCACAAATGTGAGGACTGAAAGTGCTTTTATCTATCATATCAACAGCTCAGGCTTGCTGCAATTCTGCCCTGCTTTATAAACATAAGCTCATCCCCATGATGCTCTGTTCTGCTATCATGCTATTTTCAGTTTTAATGTTAACCTTCTAGGCTTAAAAGCTTTGGAACAAAATTATAAGAGTGTCTCAGAGAAACATGTTCACTGCTATTTTCAGTGAGAATTACATCTCCCCTCAGTTTAGCTGTTCAGAGCAAGTAGGCAATTTGCCATACTAGAAAGGCATGCCAGCTTTCAAAACAACTGGTTGCTACAAATAAAGGCAGGAGACAAAGACATTTCAATGCAAGGTGTCAAAGTCCCTGCTGCCAAATGGGGAGAAGACAGCTCTGCAAAGAGAAAGACGTGTATGGCAGAGCAGAGTTGGAGTCCAACTTCTGTTTAGGCATTGACATGAACCAGGCAAAATGACTGCCTACCACAGACCTCTCCAGCTGAGGCAGGCATCTTGATTTAGTTCACCAAAATGCCATGTACAGAGCAGCGCCATACTCTGGGCCCATGGCCACATTTACCCCCTTCATAGAATCACTAAGGTTGTAAGAGACCTCTGAGATCACCTAGTCCAACCGTCAACCCAACGCCACCATGCCTACTAAACCATGTCCTGAAATGCCACATCTATACTTTTTTTAATATCTCCAGGGATTGTGACTCCACCACCTCCCTGGGCAGCCTGTTCCAATGCTTGTCCATTTGGCTGGCAGTGAACCCTATAAAATGCAGCCAAGAACTCAGCTAGGCAGATGTCATGCAGGTACCAGTCTCAATGATCCACAGCAGAATATTTTGTCCCCCAGTATGAATCGAACAACTACATCTTGCTTTCAGTTACTTCCCTAGTATCTCCCAAATCCTAGAACGACTTGCGAACATGAGGCTAAACAGTGCCCCGTACACAATTGACACACATAGAAAAACTCAAACCACATATAAAAAAAGAAATCATCCACATTCAAGACAAGGCTCCTTATTGCTCCCAGACAATTCACCTCATTCCTACCTATGCTGGTATTCAAGCCCATTCACCTGGTCTGAACACACACTAGAAATGCAAACCAAGTTATCAATACAGCAAACTTAAGCCAAAGAATACTCAGCCAAGATGCCCTCATTGTTTTATCTGAAGCCAAAAGGTTGTTCCCATGCAAGTTCTATCACACAGTGGGAAATTATTTCAGGTAGCTACATCTCAAAGTGACACAGGAATTTTAACAGGCTGCTGTGCAGATTCCCAGCTCCATTTGGAAGCAACTTGCACAGCAGCAAGAGCCATCAAAGTCCCAGTCCAACATCTGCACACAAGGCAAGTATTAGTACCAGCCATTCAGGAGTCACTGTCACTGCTGGTTCCATTAACCAACCCAACTCCTGAGCTGCCAAAGTGCTGCCAGAGGCTTAGTATAGTATTCAGTGGTTCTCAACTGAAACATCTAGAGCATAAAGAGTTCTAGAAGCATCCTCTCTAAAACAATGGGAAGCAAAACAAGGAAAAAACCCAACCCCACAACTGCAGGCATCTTCCAGTACGGTTAAGCACCTGCGAGGCACTCAGCCACTGAAAACATCTGTTTTCTTGAAGCTGAATACTGAAGGAGAATGGTTTGCCAGTTACAAACTTCACCAGAAAGAAGGCCCAGAAACACTTCAGACAGTTACAAAAAGTTTGATAACTTCAGTTCAGAAAACCCATGGCTCCTTATAGGTCCTCCCTTGCTCTGCAGCTCAACACCTATAGGACACCTGTCTGAAACATCAATTACAAGGATTCATGAAGGCTCTGAAATTCTTTGATTCCTGATCCAATTTTATTTTAAGTCTATTACTTCAAGTCAGTTTACTGTGGCTCTGTTTCCCCCCCCACCCCCCATAATATTTATTTAGCATACTTCTACAGTTAAGAAGCCAGACATTCAAACACCTAGCATACTCTGGGTGCTCTACAGACAATGAATTGGAGCCCTAAAGACTTCCAGCCTGGAAGACATCTTAGGAGAAGGGAAGAAAATATATATTCTGCACATGGTCATTTACTTGCTTACAGTGTTGGAAAGCTGAATTAAAAGGATCCCAGACAGTACTAATAAATAAGACTAAAAACCCACTATAGATTTGCTCAGGTTTCCATGATTTTACTAGAAAAAACTTAAGTAAACTTGGTCCATTTTCTTGGGCTGAATGTTCATCCCACAAGCCAATAGACAAAAGGAACTACACTACTCCTAGTTTGCTAACCTGCTGGCAGCAGCTTACCTGGGGTCACCTTTCATGTCCTTCAGATTTGCACGCAATTAGTATGCCAGAAACTCTCCACAAAGACCCTTCACAGTGCTAGCCCCTCTAACGTGATCTCTAGAAGCTGCTTCAACACCAGAGGTTTTCTCCTTTCTCCCTCGGTGGTGCTGAGAACAGATCCTTTGATCACATAGACCTTCTGTAAAACCAAGCTAAAAGCCAGGATGGATCACCAATGCTGCAAAACATCCTAACCGGAGTGGAGAGAGAAGAACTCGCATGCCTCAAATAACATTCAAACTTTAGCCCCAAAGAACCAGGACACTCCATTTTCCCTTGCATTAGTTCTTAGCATCAAAAATATACCACCTTACTTGCACTGTGCATTTCTGCCCACTGCAGAAGCTGGTCACAGGAAGGCTGTGACACCCCATCATCCAGCACTGATGCAATCACTTCACCAGCATTCTGGCTTTAGCACCTTTCCCACCCCACTGAATACTGATCAAACCTTGGGAAGAAAAGTAAGCTCACCTATGCTGTTGAAGTTTTCCAGTGCTGTGTAAGCAGAGACCGAGCAGCTACACAACAGATGACAGGAACAACTGCACTAACAACATGGTTCGAGCTAGTTTCGGAGTGTTGCAATTTTGCTTAGATCAGGGCTGGGCAGGCGACTCTCATTGCATAGCATTGGTTTTGGCAGCACTGTCAGCCTCACTGCTATCTTGGTTTGCACAGAGAAGGTTGCCACAGGGGCAGCTTCCTCAGCCCCACCTACTGAAGAGCAGAAGCAGTTTGGCTCAGCAGGTTTAGCTGTTGGCAGGGCTGTGTGGCATATACAGAAAGTGAAACTGCAGTCACTGAGATCACAAGAGGTTGGGCAAGAAAGAATTAGGTGGCACATGGCCCAGCAAACAGGAAAATCCTCCAGTAGAGTACAAGGCCCCTGACAAGTAACTGTGCTCAAGATATGCCAGGGATAGGGAGAACAAGACACTTAATATTTGGCAATGCTTGATTTACCTAGACTACAAAGCTAACAAGCCACATTGCTAAGCAAAATGCCTCGTTCACCTACTAAGCAGACACCAAGAGCTCTAGCTCTTCTGTACACGAGACAGCTAGCATAAGCATGCCCACCCCGAGACATACCAGAAAAGGCTTCTGTCCAAGCAAGCCAAGAGCATGTCATTGTACAACACTGCTAGGACTTGTAACCACTAAGAATCAGCTTGTCCATATGAACATAGCAATCCAATGTTCCTCTCCTTGGGATGATTCAGACAGCTAGAGAACTCCTGCAGAAACTATTTTTACACCGCTGAAAGGCAGCATGCCCTCTTACACCATGTATGGAGTGTCTGGTTCTCCAAAGCAAAGCACTGAAGTTACTGAGCAGCACATCTGAGTAAACTAAAACTGAAGTAACAATCACCCATCCTCAACTAAGCCACTTACTAGAAACCAACTGCAGCAAGTTTCCACTGTCCACCTACCCAGCCAGTTCCTGTTAACTGCAGTGCTGCATAATCTAGTGGAAAATACGACTAAGCAACAGAAGAGAGGTTACTTTGCAAAGCATTTGTAACGATGGAAGCAACTCAGACAAAAGGAGTTCACAAGTTCCTGCCAGAGATCTTCTTTCCTATTAAAGGCTAGTTACTAATGGCAATTTTGGTTGCAGAGAAACCAAGGTATTTCTTTAAATACAAAAAGTGAACTCAGGCTGGTTTTCCTCACAGAGGAAGTTTAGTGAATGGTTCAGAAAGGTCATTTGACTTCACAGCTCCGTATAAGGTAGCTCCCAGCTGCCTCCTGCCAACTGCATGTTCAAGACCAGGCACAATGTTTCCTCAACGCTCTTTAAAATAGCTTCTCAGAGGCATAGTCCAGCCATTCACCTGCTCTGGCAATGCCATCTTTGGTGGGCATCAAGTCTTAAAAAAGTCAAATATTTGAGACTTAAATTCTCCTTTTCACTCAAACCTTGTACTTAAAGCGACAGACTCTCTTCCCTAATAAGCCTTCAGAACCACAGTGGAACACGTATTCTTCCACAGCCTCTCCCACTTAATGACTAACATGTACTGACAGGCACAGCACTAAGATCAGCATGCCATACTGGCATAATGGCTGTCCACCAGCACAACCCATGACCTCTCATCCATCCCGCATGCCCGAGCATACTTTGTAGCTTACTGCAGAAAGAATTCTTTCATAACAGAAGTGTTGGGCTGGAGACTTTCCTTCCTTAAAGCACAAATGGTAGCAAAATATCTCATCAAGACCTCTGCTTCCTTGCCTGCCTCACGAAGCAGAGGAAGCCAGCCTGAGTGCTAATAATCTGCATCCATAAAGAAGTTGGGATCAGCTTTGTAGAAGACTCAGTCACTGCAAGCCATTATGTTCTGGGCAGCATGGAGGCACTGTTAGTCCATCTTCCTGTGGCCAGTCTACTTAGACCAGTACTCTAAAGCAATTTTTTTTTTACCTTTTCCAAAACTACCTTGAGGGTGCTTTGTCCTCAGTATTCTGAGGACAGCAGCATTAGAAAGCTACGTACATTAAACAATCACTACTGCTGGCTTCAGACCTCTGCATTACCAACAGCACAGTTTCTCCTTATCCCCTTGTCTGCATGTGTCCATTTCCTTTCCACCCTTACTCCTGGTCTGTGGTCTTTACAGAGCAAAAACTGTGTTCAAGTCAGGACAATGAGACTCTAGCTAGAAATAGTTCATTTACTGGTAGCGTAACGGATGTTAAAAGGAATTAAGCAATTTGCTCTGGTTTCCAGCACGCTAGTTGTGCAGCAGAAGTTTAACCCAAACACATATCCCTAACATTGCAGAACATTGCCACACAGGCATACAAGTGCCTGTACTGCAGAGTAAGCAGCATTATTGCATGGCGTAAGGAAGGTTGCTAAGTTGACCATGGGGCCTGAGAGAAGCCATGGTAAAGTATGTACAGCGAGTAGGAGCTGACCGAACGGGCCAGAAAGGCAGCAGCTAAAGCTCTTCCCCCATGAGGCAGGATGGAGCCCTGAGTTTACCATCCCACATTGAACCGACAGCTCCGCATCTTAGCTAAGCACTGAGAAATTTAGCCAGAGTCCCTTCCCATGTCCCACATCTGCAGCTGCAGCACTGACCTTCCTTACACCTCTCCCCTTTGCTCCTCTCTTAACTTCCTGCTGGTCTAGAGTATTTGTTTGTGGCTAACTGGTGAAGTGCTATTTTCCAGAAGCAACTTTAAACTCTGTATTCTAGCAAGTATTTATGGGCAGCTGTTACAAACCTAGAAGACTGACTTGATGAACTTGGGTTCCAGGTAGAATTCAGCATCTGAATCATGCTTGGTGCCACAAAACACATTGTCACATGCTCAGATGACAGACAGCTCAGCTAGCAGCCTAACCATTTGCCTGTGGCTCTCAAGTTGGCAATACATACAATGAATTGCAGACATCACTTGTTTTTAATGCAGAAGTTGTGGACAGGCTACAGTGGGGAGATACTGTTGATGAAGATCAGATCTGTCAAGTTCAGCCATAGATCTGCACTCCAGATACATTTCTTTGCTGCTTTCAGGAGGAAACAGCAAAACAGCTGGTTTGGCAGTTACGTCTGAGCTGAGACAGCACCTGTACATGGTGTTACAGGAGCAGGAAGATCCACACAGGTCCCTTCTTCCCGAGAGAAAGTATAAGGAGATGTGACAGCAGGGGCACAAAGCAATGCAGCCACTGCAGATGGAGAGCCTGGAGAAAAAACTACTAAGCTGTCACAATTACTATACCCTTATGTGCAGCCCTATTCCCACTCAAAGCGCTTTGCACACAGTCATGAGCACAGCCCATTCTGGGGTGCAGGCTGTTTACAGCTGATGCACTGGTTTGAGCAGCTTATGGGAGGTTATAGCACTCCAGCTACAACATGTTCCACCAGCATAGCAAGTTCCCTGCATGCTTCAGCATGCGGATACCCATTTGGAGAACACAGCAGCACCAGCTCAGGTGTCTTCCAGACATACTTCCCACACACCAGGTTCTCATCCCACTGGTCACATTTGGCAAAGTCATATTTTTTTTACCTCCTGGTACCATTTCCTGGCTAGATCCTTCAGACAAGTGATGCTTTTCCTCATTGCTTGTGTCAATAATCCATTTTCTGGGGATGGAGTTTGCTTGTAATGAAATTAAGACTGTTTGATACAACTATGGAAGGCTGCACTCCAAGACAGCCAAATGCGAATGCAGCCAGCATGGAAGTATCTCAAATGAGCCTATCTTCAGGACCTGCAGGTTGATGGCTACTCAGGGAAAAAGTCCCAGGGTCTCCCAGGACTCTAGTTAGTCCATCCTCACAAAAGTCAAGAGAAGGGCAAGCATTTAGAAAGTCTACCTTTGAACAATGCCTTAAAACCTATATTGCAAAGTTATCAACAAGGGATGGTCCAAGAAGTGTCAGGAAAATGAACAGGAACAATGAAGGACTGAAGAGGCACCTGCCCTGACTAAATTAAACTACAATACTAGTCTGCTTTAGCTTCCCATCCAGAAGTATTCCAAACAGTGATGAGGTTGGTCAGCTACTCAGCAGCTTTTGTTGAAACCTGATCAGGAAGGGGGGAGCAGCAGGGCAAGCAGGACAGTCTAGCCTTTCACTGTAGTTACTGGCTGGACCAGAGGATGATCATCAGGTCAGGCCTCGTTCCAATGCAATGAAAGCCACAGTCCAACAGTCTATTAGTTACTGTTTTCCCTCAGCCCTTCCCATCCCACTCCCTCACACTGCTGTACCAATGCAATAGTACAGTGCGATCACGCTGAAGACTGAATTGGGGAACCAGTCCAGGACGATTTTGTCCCCCAAGCTGTTTCACTGCCCTGTGCTACAGACATTTGCCCCAGCTCACAAGAAGAACAGAAGAAAGCAGCAGTTATTTTGACAGCCACTGTCCTCCAGAAGCCATTCAATAGGCATGGTAGTGAACTGCTCAGCATTGGTGTTTGAAAAGTAAAGTCAGCACCTGGCCAAGTTGCCATGCCTGCCTCATATTTCTCCCTCCTTCCCTCCA
>VZTL01055856.1:93995-125521 GCA_013400535.1 Scopus umbretta | reverse complement strand
TTTTTTTTTTTTTCTATAGTCGAAACCAAATGAGCAATAAAGTGACATTAACGTGCGTGGCCTCGCGTCCTTCTCTGGGGGCGGGCCTGGCTGGTGCGGGGTCGGGGCCGAGTTGGGGCTGGGAGGTGACCCCGGGGGGCACAAGCTGCGCCGCGGTGGGGGCCGCGGTGGGGGCCGGTGGGTGCGGAGCTGCAGGGAGGGGAGGCGAGGGGGCTTTGCCGTGCGTCCGGTTTGCCTGGAGCCCCCACACGCGTGGGGGGCGGCAGCAGCTGCAGGTGGGGCGGCGCTGCCATCGTCCTTGCGAGCGCGAAGGCGTCCTGCTGCTGTCCCTCCCCGGTGCCCCCCGCGCCCACCCCTGCCCCAGCCTGGACAGCAACGCGCCCGCCGCCGGCGTATGAAAAATTGCAACAACACGCTGCACAGACAAGTGTTTAATACTAAAAATTATTAAAACCATCTTAACAAAATAGCCTGAATGCGGCTGCCGCCTCAAGACATGGGCTCCCTGCGGGGCCTCAGGGCAGCAGCCTGGCACGGATGGCCCCAGGCACGGGGCGCTCAAGCCAGCGAGTCCCCGCTCCGCTCGCTGCTGTGCCAGCTGGTCTGTAGCAAGACCTCTGTCCCACGACCGAGCCTGTGGCATGGCATAAGGGGTTGGCCTCTGGCAGAGCTGCAGGTCCCTCTGAGCTGGTGGCACCCCAGGAAAGGCCTTGCAAAGCTGCCCTGGGGCAGCTCCGTTAGAAAACAAACATTTAAACACCTGGGGTAGGGGAGAAGGCAAAGTCTACAGGTGGCGCGGCGCTGCACGTGGCTGTGGGCACCGAACTGGGGCGCGGGTGCTGTGCGTGCCGCGGCCCTGGGTGGGCTCAGCCGTGCTGACGGCTCTGTGCGCCCTGCAGCAGGCGTGGGCACCCCAAAGTCTTTGTCAAACAGGCTGTCTTGCAGCACAGACCCTCCTTCGCTGGCAGCTGCACCGCATGGTGCCCCGAGGCCGGGACGTTCGCACAGCACAGGTTAGCGAGCACAACCCCGCTCGTCTTCCTCACTGCGCTGCGCAGCCCCACCATGGCTGGGCACTGCCGAGCCTCGGACCTCGGCGTTGGCCCTCGTCGCGTGGCCGGTGCAGGGGTAACGCTGGGCTTGCCCATGCAGACACTGGGTCCGAGCCACCCACGCAGGAAAGGAAAACGCTGGGCTCCGTCCTACTGCTTCCTCTGCCACCTTTGACGCTTCCCTCCCACGGCCGTGGCGCCCCAGCAGGGACCGAGGATGGCCTCGGGGTCACTCCCACCCTCTGCTCATGGGACTGGGACTTGACAGAGCTCCAGGGGCTCTGGTTCACGGGTTAATGCTCCCTCTTAGCTTCTGTATCTGGCATGTAACTGGGCTGGGGACACTTGGGGATGGGACAACGTGGGGTGGGGTGGGGCTCAGCAACACCCCAACCCTGTACCGGCTCCCGGTGTGGCATGACCCGGTGATGAGGCAGCGGGGTCCCTTCTCGGCTCCCTCCACAGTGAAGAGGGAACTCGAGAGGGGACCCTCCCAGCTGGGCAAGTTGGGGGTGTGGGGGGGGACACACGACGGGCACTGCCCTGGCTCTCTCCAGCCCTGCCTAGCCCTGCAGCCACAGGTAGAAGCCGAATCCCACATGGAACAGGAGCCCGTGGTGGTGTGAGGCCACACAGGATCTGTGGGACAGCTGGTCCTGGGGTCCTTGGAGGATTTTGTTAGTCTCACGCCGAGTCTCAAGTCAAAAATGTGTCTAAAGGTAGTGGAGTGGAACTAAAGGGTTTGGGGGGGGAGGGAAGGGGCAGGTAATGGCTGGGGTGGGCAGGGGAGCAGAACAGAAAGCAGCGGTGGGGGGACTGGGGGTGTTCAAAGCCTCACCCAGCAAAGCAGCCAGGACACACACCTGAAAACTAACCCATACTGAAGTCTGAAATGAAACTCAACAAGCAAACCCTGCAGCAGGGAGAGGACAAGCACCTCTGCAAGCAGCACCCCTGCAAGCGCAACGCCTGCGTGGGGTGGGCACAGGGTGGGGAAGGGGCCGGAGGCCTGGGCCACACAGGACAAACAGGCTGGGGCAGGAGGGAACCTGCCCTTGAAGTCCACGGCCTCTCTGAGGGGCACAAGCTAGACTAAACAAGCCCAAAGTCTGCGCTGGCATGTCCCTGGTCTCTGCCCTACGCAGCCTACAAACCCAAAGAGCCACCAACGTGTGACTCAAGCTCTCTGCAACCAAGCAAACCAAGCAAAAGGCTGGCGATCCGGCACGGGCTCACCCAAAGCCTCCCTAGCCAGCGGGGCTCGCCAGCTCCGCTCTGGCACTGCCCAAGGGCTGGTGGGACCCTCAATGGCCCAGCCTCCACACATGAACCATCCGCAGCAATGACCTTCCCAGCTGGTCTGCCCTCGGGGGGGCCCTTCGCAGCACGGCCATTCTGGGGTGGGTTGAAGACATGGCGTTTATTGTTCGTGGTGGGCTGGAAGGCGGTGGCAGCGTGTGGCGAGGGCTGCCGCTGAAGCCGGTCTCCCACCGTAACAGGCTGCGTGACTCGCTCAGGGGCTGTCGGCCCCGCTCGTCCCCCTCAGCCCTCCTGGGCCCACTTGAGGAAGGTGGGGATGTCCCGCACCGGCACGTTGCGGGTCAACGCTTTAACTCGCAGGTTCCGGTCATCCGTCAGCAAAACCACTTCCCTGAGCAAACGGATGGGATCATCTGCAACGAGAGAGAGCGGCGTGAAGCTCGGACCTCCCCACTTTGTCCCAGCCCTTGCACCCATCCCACACTGTGCTGTCCCCATGCAGTGACACCCCCCCATCGGGTGTTGCACCCCAAGGCACGGCAGGGCCGCCTGGCACCCCGGCGGCACTCCCAGCTCCCTGCTCCCTGCCAAGGCTTCCCAGCGTGGCTCAGAGACAACACTTCATCTCAAAGGCCGCCTTCTGCCAGCCCTGCGCTGGCTCTGGGATGATTTGTGATCTCTGCCTGCAGCCCCAGGGCCAGGAAGGCCAGCGAGCAGCACCAGGGTCCCATGCTGCCCGCTGCCCGCATGGGGTGGTGCACCGCGCCGCAGGCAGGGAAGAGGAGGTCCCTCTGCCTGACCCAGGCCAGAAAGATGGCCCGCGACCCTGGCTCCAGCAGGAAGCTGGTGCTATTATTCTGGTGAGCTCATTATAAGATCTAAAACCACCCCTTATTTTTTGCGAAGCTTTTTGGAGTCGCCACTGACACCAAGGCGTTTTTTGGCTGGGGCTCAGACAGCCAGAGAGAGTTGAAGCCTGAGAAATAACCAAAGGGATCTTGCCCCCAGATGGATGAGCTGCCCCGCACGCAACACGCTGGGCCGGGATGTGGGAGCCACGCTTACGTGTGTGCGAAGCAGGGGAAGCATATGGGGTATGTGTAAGCAGCTGGGTCCTGTGACCAGAGTACTGTTCCTATGAGCACAGGAAACACAGTGCCTCCGAGCCAGGACTGGAATGGAAAAAACAGAGTTTATGGGAGCCCAACATGGGCCTAGATTGGCTGCGTGGGGAGCGGCAGCATAAGGGGAAGGGGAGGGTGGCCAGGAACGCAGGCTACAGTCACGGTGTCTGGGCTGAGGGTGTTGGGGCGAGCGCCCCGGCTGGCCCGTGCCGGGAGGAAGGGGAGCAGGGGCTCGGCAGGAGGGAAGGCCTGGGGCCGAAGACTGCCGAAAGCATGATCGGGAGGTTTTGTGCGGACGCTTTAAGAAATGTGTAACAATAAACATCCTCTGCTCCGTGCTGGTGACGCGCCTCCTTGTTACAAACCAGAGGCTGTCAGCTTGTCAGGCCCCATTCCCCATAATCCACATGATTTCAAAATTCAGCATCATTTGCACATAAACATTTGGTGACGGTTTCTCTGTGAATCTGACAAGTTAAGCTGCTAAGAATTCGCACTGACAAATGCGGGTTGATTTCTTGGGCAGCTGCTGATGCGATTCCCATCCCCACTGCCCTGGCAACAGCCCGGGGACTGTCTGGTCCCAGCATGCGTGGCTGATGCCAACCGGACATTGGGAGGAAAAAGGGCCCTGGCCAGGAGGCACTGGGGCTTGAGGGGAGGAGGCTCGTTCTGGCCCTTCGTCACCGCTGCTGGCACCATGATATTGCTCCGTGGACATTTATGGTGGGCTTCTCGCAGGCTGGGGCATCCCCAGCGCGGTGAGGTGCGCATTTTGGCAATGCGGTGAGAGAGCCACAGCCTGGGGCTGCCCAGAGGCAGGAGGTGGCACCTTGGTGTTGAAAAAGGTAAAATGCGGGAGGGATTGGCTCCAAGAGCTGTGAAAGAGAAACAAGAAGTGTCTGTGGGATGCAAAAGAGAAGGGACAAGGAGAACGTGAGGATGGTCTACCTTTGTTGGAGGGCATGAAATCCTTGGCCTTGTCATTGCAATAGTGGAGGCAGCAGGACAGAATTAGGTCATCGTTGTTTCCCTGGAAGAAAAGGGCAACGTTACCCCTGGCAGGAAAAAACCTGCAACCCCACCACCCTGGTTTCTGCACTGCCCTTGAGACGCTGCCGCCGCTCAGTGGAGAGCAGGGCTGCTTGAAGCTGAAACACATGCAGCCTGCAGGAGCCTGCTCAGCTGCCTGCAAAGGCGGGGACAGAGCTAGCCCCTGCCCAGAGCTCATGGACCCCAGGGTCCCTGGTTTCCCCCAGGGAAGCAGTGGTGAAGAGCCTCCAGCCCTTGGCATCACTACCTCTGTATCCCGTTCTCCTGGGGCCGGGATGTCCCTTACCTGCTGGCCGGTTGTGTCCTCGCTGCGGAAGGAGATGGACTCCAGCTCATTGCCTCGGCTGGTCAGAGCCCTCAAGCAGTTGTCCCGGCTCTCGAATCGTTCCTCCAAGAACTCGATGGACTTCCTGGCTCTCTCCTGCACTTGACGGGCATAGCCTGCGGCGCGGTGCTCCATCTCCGGGCCCTTGGCCAGGCCGTCCAGCTCGTTTATCACTTCAAACAGGAAGAGGAGGTACAGTTACTATGGGACAAGGTGCTCCCGTGACCTGCTGCTGGCGCATGCAAGTTGCCAAGGCCTCAGGACCGGGGCACTGGGAGCTGGCTCAGGAAATCTGGGTTCAGCTGCCGCTGTGTTCCTGCACTCCTGGACTTGGCTGCAGGTCTGGAAAAGCTTTGCTGCCTTCCACCTCCGCGGGTCACCTGGCTCAGCCCTGAGAGTGCGGGCACATCGCCCCTGCAGTGTGTGGGTAACGCTCCCCAAGGGCATCTCACTCTGCTCTGTGAAATGCCAGGACCCCTGCCATGCTCCCCACCCCGTGCTCCTTCCTCACAACCGATGGCACCTCCCTGTGTGCCTGAGGGTGTCGGAAAACCACAGTCTCCCACAGCTCACTCCTCTGCCTCCGAGCACATCCATGGCCAGCAGCATCGTGCCTCCTGCCCCACCTCGCGCTGCCTGGCTCTGCACCTCTCAGCTCCCTGTACTTACTGTCAGACACAAAAAGCTGCTGCCCTCCTGCCCCAGGGCTGCATGCAGGAACAGGGTGATGCGTGGGAGCAGGCAGTTCCCACTCCAGCACTGTTTCCTGTGCATGTCCTGGCCCTATTTTCCCCACCTGAAGCTGCCGTCCCAGGCTCCCGGCAGGGGACACGCTCTCTCCAACACCTCACCCATCTGGGTTCACACATCTGTCCTGACACATGCCGCTCGAGACCAGCCTGCGCCTGGGATCAGGCAGATTCCCAGCCTGTTCGCCTTCACTGGAACCCGTCAAGCCTTAGAGCCTCCTGTACTGCTGCCAAGCGGCTGGGAACCCCAGCTGCCCGGCCCCCCAGGCCCAGCAGAAGCCCAAAGGACCCCAGCAGAGCTCCAGAAGGGATGCACCCTCCAGCGCCAGGGCTGCTGGAAGAGCTGCTCTGTCACAGAGCGAGCGCGCGTGTGCAAGCAAGATGCCGCTGGGGCCGCTAGCGGTGAGGCCGGGCACACGAGCGTGCGGCCAGATGCGCGCACGAGCGTCCTTGCCTGCGATCGTACACGGGGCTGCGCGTGCGCGAGGCCGGGCACGCGAGAGAGCTGGTGTGCACGTGTGCGCGAGGGAGCCTCTGTGCGCACAGTGTGTGTTTTAGCCATGGCTTCATTTCTGAAGATTGTTTCCGAGCCTGGAGCCAAGTCCTGAGTTCAAGTGGGAACTATGCATTCCTTGGGGGTTCGGGGAGAGAGCTCGGGGTCTGAGGCCTCTCCCCAGTGCTGTGAATCACTGCCCGGGGAGCCTGCGTGATCGCTCTGTTCCATGGTGAGACTGGCACTCACTGTCTGGGTATTCAAATTAAAGCTGCATGAAGCTGCTTTGCTCTTCGCTGGCCAGGGACTCTTCTTGCTACCGACCTGATGCTGCCATTTCCACACAATGCACGGCTGGGCCCGGGGTGGGGGGAGCCGTGCAAGAACGGAACATCAAACAGGAAAAGCTGGTATTCCCTCCCGAAATCCGCCTTCCTGCTTCCAAGCTAAACAGGCTTCAAAGGGGAGGCTTGTTTGTGCTTCTGCACCAGGCCTGGCTTCTCCATGGCGGGGTCAGCCTCAAGGAGCACGGAGCAGGTTAAAGAGCAAGAGAAACAAACCCAACGCGAAGCCGCGCGCTTAACCCCTTGCTGCATCCCCGGGAAGAGTGGGGAGGAGAGCCCCGTGCCGGGGGGAAGGGCACCACGCGTGTCTCTGGTCCGGCGATGGGGCGCAGCACCGAGGCCTCTGCCCCCCCCCCCCCCCCCGCAGCCACGGGCCCACTGCTGACCCTGGGGGACAGGTTCCTCCTGCCTGCGCTCGGGTCTCAGCACTGATGGCTTTCCTGGGGGGACGAGGGGGAATCTGACCAACACCCAGCGTGGACAGGGAGTCGCTGGCTTCAGGGTGCTTCGGCAGCGGCAGGGGAGGCTCGAGGCAGGCAGTGGGAGATGCGTTGCTCTGTCCCCCTACGATGGACTGTGCAGGGAGGCAGCAGGACAGGAGAGCACTGAAGGTGCCCAGTCACTGCTGCTCCTCCTGTCTGCGGCAGGCCAGGCCAGGCCAGGCTCCTTTTGCAGGTTGAGGGCAGCAGCATCTTGGATGGGGACAGGACCAGGGTTTTCAGCTTTCCTGTAATTACTGCCGCTGGCTGGGGTTCGGATGGAGAAGCCACAGGAGTGCACCGGGAGGCAGGGCCATGGCTCCAGGGCAGGTACCAGCTCTCTCAGGTGTTAACAGGCTCCACAGCCCCCAAGGCTGCCCAGGTTCTGCTGGTGCTGCCGGCTTCCTTCCGTTCACTTCCACACAAAGCCCTGGCACTGTGGTGCCAAGCCACAGAGCTCCCTGGCAGCTCCCCTGCTGAGCTGGGCAGGGGGCCAACGCTGCTCCCCCCACCTGGGGGTCCTGCCTTCAGCCCTAGGAATCCCTCCTGAGCCAGGCTGTTCACCCCGTAGGGAAGGGCGGCAGCGGGACGTCGGCTCTGGGGCAGGTAGAGCTGGTCTGCCGGGCACCAGAAGTTGAGAAGGAAGCCCCACAATGGCGTGGAGGGCAGGCACCCCTGCATGCCACCGGCCAGGAGATTGGCAGGAGTGTACACCTCGCTGCCTGGACGCTGGAGATGCCCATGGGACAGAGCTGGCCCCCGGCCTCCCAGGGCTGCGGCTGGGACGGGGGGAGCCTGTGGGCTCTGCGAGGCTCCGCGAGGCTCAGCCCCGCTCCTGCCCCAGCCTCTCCTGCTGCCCTTGGGGATCCTCTGAACGCCAGGTTGGCACCGGGACGCACCAGGCGCCAGAGCGACACTGGCCGGAGGAACGCTACCTCCAGCCCGGAGCGCGATCAAACAATCAGAGCAAAGGCATCTAACCAAATCCTCCCGCCACCCTGGGAGACCACCCAGCAGCACAGCCGTTATCTGCCAGGGTGAGTGTTTACCAATAACGGGAACCAGCTTGCTGTTTTACTGCGAGCTTTATAAGGATAAAACGAAGGGCTGGGCTTGAGCAGCTCTGAGACGCTGGGACACAGGCCGGCCATTTGCTCAGGCTGCCTAAGCCCCAGCTCAGCTGGGATAAGCTATCTGCTCTGACTGTTTAACAATTCCTCCTCCTTGCTCCCTCCAAAATTCCCTCCAAATCCCATTTAACACCCGCATATCTCTCCCAGCCCCTGGCACCCCCAAATGCACTAGTGGGAGAGGAGCCTGCTGAGTGCTGTGGGCAGAAAGCTGGCAGGAAGGGAGAAGGGCGACACGGGCAGAAGGAATGCTGGCCGTGGCTGGGACAAGACAGGGCAGCACAGATGCCAGCTCCACCTCCGCTGCCAGCCGGCTGCAGCACGAGTCATCCAGCTCCAGACCACACAGGCACTGTGGGCACGCGGGGCAGGGAGAGAGAGAGACGGCAGGGAGGGACAGCCCGTGCCGGGGAAGCCCCCACCTCACGCCGGCCCTACTCACCGATCAGGGGCACCACCAGGATGAACTTTCTGCAGTCCAGCAGCGTTATCAGGCTGCTGAGGTGGTCGATGAAGCCATTGGTGTCCGGCACCAGGAAGACAGGTCTGATCTCCAGCTCCATCTGCCTCATTTGACTCTGGTCTTTCAGCACAGCCTGGAGAAGAAGGACATATGATGCGTAAGTAGGACATCAGTCCTACGACCTGTGGACACTGAGAGCAGAAGATAAACCTGGATGGCACGCGCACCTCCCGCAGCAAGGGCATCATGTGAAGGGGACTGGCAGGAGGCTGCATCCATCCCACGTGCACACCTCAAACACCAACTCTTGCAGGTCCGCAGCGCACAGGTGAGTGGGATGGTGAGAGCCTCCAAGAGAGCACTCTCCTAGGAGAACAGCCCTGTTCAGGCTCTGGGGAGAACAACTAGGACCAGCCTTGAAAATGGAGGTGTTTTGGGAACTGTCCCATTTACGGGATCGGCAGTTGCGAGGACTATCTGCACTGGTGCCAAGAGACCGACCCCGATACAAAACAGCAGGGAGAAAAGGGGGCTGGAGGAAGCGGGTTCTGGGACTCCAGATGGAAACGGCTCAAGGTGACAAGAGCGAAAATGAACCAGTTTGGGACACACAAGTCCTGCCGATGGCATCCTACCACAGGGACCCCGAGCAGGCAGCAGGAGGGGAGGTCTGTGGGGTGGGGATGCTTGGCCAAGTATCTCACTCACTGTCCCACCAGCTCCCACACGTGCCTTGCCTTTTCTGACTCCATCCAGCTGGAAACCCACAGCGCTGTCCTTGGCTGAGCCCTTCACACCCGCTGGAGACCAGAGGTGCTCACACATACATGGGAAGGGTCTGCTGGGTCTTACTAGCAACCCTGTGAGGTTGCACCTGGACCTCTGAACAATGCCAGCTGCCAAAATGGGACCCAAGAACTCACATACTACTTTCGATGCTATCGAAGGACTTGGGCTCTTTAGTAAGTCACAGGCTTAAAAAACTCAGGATGCTATTCTAGTGCTTCCTCTGCTTAAAAATAGCTTCCCTGGACTCGCTGATGTTTGTTGCCTCTAATAGGAACCGGTCACCCACGGAGCACAGCAGCACTGCTGTGGAACACATCCACCATGCAAACCCGTGCGACAGCGGGCTCGCACCCACAAGACACGCCCCAGGGACAGGAGGCAACCGCCGACCCGGTTCTGCCCAATGTTACGGGGAGCTCCCCTGGCCCAGGCTGAGGAGCCGAACCCTCCCGCAGTCACACCAAAGCCTCGGAGGCACCCTGGAACGACGAGCTGCACAGGCCAGCAGTGGCCATGGAAAGAAGTGGTTTTTAATCCCTTTCCAAGTGTTGTCATCTAGCTTTAAATCAAGGCGACTTGATGCTGCCACCTCCCACAACTGTCTCCAGGCAAGGCAGCAACCATAACCTCACCACGTGCCTGCCACCCGCCTCCTGGCAGCACCGGTCCTGGGGCTGCAGCTCCCGTCGGCCCCGAGGGGCGATGGGCAGAGCGATGAGCGCGCCAGGTCCCGTCTGCTGCACGGCACCACTGAGCTGGCATGACAGTCCAAGGACATGTGTCCCCCATCGTGCAGGGACAGCTACAATGGCAGCAGAGTCCCTGTACAGATGCTGCCACATGTCGGGCGGCGTCCCTGCCTGCTCTCTGCCTTCACCCAGGGAGGTGCTGGCATTCCCCGGCAGCACAGGAACCCTGTGTTGGCAGCCCTGGCACTGTGCTGCCACTGCCTCCTCACCGCGAGGAGGATGGCAGGTGGGGTTTCTCCCCAGGGTTTAGGGGTGCGGGAAGAGACGTTTGTCCCTGGGAGGCACCAGGCCCCGCTGAGCTCCACCTGCCATAGCGAGATGGAGAAGGGCCCCACCGGCCAAGGCAGAGACCTAGAGTGAAGCGACATGTCCCTTGTGCGGTGACCAAAGAGGTCGACAGCCCCGAACTTGCAGGAAGTGGGGTGGGGTGGGGGAGGGCAAACCCACATGGCTTCCGATGGGCAACAACAGTCCCACACGAGCAAGGGCTGGTGGCAGGGGACCCCCACCTGCACCCCGATACGGCTCCCCGACCCTGGGGCTCGTCCCGGTCCAGGCAAGTGACCTCAGGAGCGCAGCACAAGCAGGTAGCTCACCTACCCCTCTGGCCGAGGGGCGCGGGGGCGACAGCGGAAGGGGCGGCAGTACCCTCGTGTGTGGCATTTGCCCCGGTGGCTTTTGCAGGCTGTACCCGGCCGATTCCTGGCAGCCGTGAGTGACGCCTGTGCCGGCCGTCACGTCCCATTCCGCTCGCCGGGCCGCCCGGTGAGAGAAGGACACAGGATGCGCCGGGAGTGAAAGAGCGAGGTCGGCGGGGAGCGTGCCAAGTCCCCGCGCACAGCTCCGGGCCGCTCGGGGAGCCAGAGGGAAACTCGCCTTTGCAGAGTTCAGAGGCCGGCAGCGAGATTTATTTTTGTTTGTGTGAGTAAAAGGCTGCAGAAGCCTCCGGCCAAGGGGTTTCGGGGGGGAGAGGAGTGGCCTGTGATTCATGGGGACGCTGGCTGGCCCAGCGCCAGAGATGAAAGGGAGCCCATGTGCGGGGAACCAGGGAGGCGAGTGTCGCGTTAACCCTTCTGCCGGTCCAGGGGGCACGGTGCCGTGGGGAGGAAGGAGAGCGTGGGGATGCGGATTGGGATGCCTTGCATCTAGGGTCCGGCTTAGCAGCTGCCACCACTGCCAGAAACGAGCTGCCAGTCCCGCTGCGCTTCGGCTTCCCCAGTATGAAGACAGGGAGATGGTGGCCTGCATGCTCTGCCGGGAGGTGGGGTTTGGAGAAGATCCTGGGGCGAGCGGCGCGGTTAAAACAGCAGAGGTACAGCCTCACCCTGGCCCAAGTGCTTTCGGACGGCCGAATTTCAGCCGTGTCTTATTGGGGTTAAACACGCTGCACGGCTCCATGGCAGAGTGACCCTGCAGGGCTGGACATGGCAGGGGATGTCTGAGGCCGGGGGCTCTCTGCTCCCCCAGGGGCCAGGCAGCTCCCCGACTCCTGCCTCCTGCACCTGCACGCTGCGGCAGTCAGAGCTGCTCCCACCCGCAGCCCCCTGCCCGGCCTCCTGCTCTGGCCATGGGGGCTTCTCCCAGGAGCTGGGCCGGAGCCGGAGGTGGCTCCCCCGGCTGCCCCAGCTGGTGGCAGCACTGAGATCAGACACTCCTGTGCACAGAGTCCCAAATTCCCAGCTCATCCATCAGCTGGGATCACCTGGGGGATTCCCCGGAAACTGCTGCCCTGCCGAGGGCTTCCAGTGTGGACAAGGGACTGGTCCCCTGACAGCCAGACCACCAGGAGCTATTTTCTACAGAGTGCCAGGGGGGAGACCCGAGGGTCTCCACCACAAGCACGGAATAGGAGGGGGCTCCCCATCGCCCCGACCAGGGCTCTGCACATGGACCCCAGAGCTCCTCTGCCCACAGCATCAGAGAGGCCCGGAGCCAAAGCCTGGCAGAGGTGAGTGCCCCACCACCTTTGGGACGGGTTGTATGGGGTCACACTGCTCTGCCAGGTCGAATGGGCCATCGTCATCCTGCTACCACCTCGCCGGCCAGGACCTGCTCTCCAACCCCGTGGCAACCCAGTGCCACTGCCCCTTCCAGCCCCGCGTGCTCCGCGGGGATCGGAGGCGGATTTTCCAGGGCCGAGAACAATGCCTCTCTAGTCTCTGCTCGAGGGCTTCCTCCTCCCAAGGTTCGTCTCCAGCGTCTTCCTCAGGAGTAAACGTGCCCCGTGCCTGGTAGCAAACCGGGGCCGCCGCCGTGGCGGAGCCGCCGTGGGTGGGTGTGCGTCTTCCGCAGCCAGCAGGCACCCGCTCCCAGGCAGGTGCGTGTCGGCGCGTGTGCACCCGCGGCATTGTTCCTGCGCGCCGAGGAGAGCGTGAATGGGATAAGGCTATATTTAGCCACTTACTCACACTACCGCCACAAAGGAGCGGCTGCATCTTAAGGGGGCGGCCGTTCCGTGGGCTCAGAAGGGACAGGAGAGCGGCTATTTTGGGAAGACATGTCATAATTGGCCGCCCCGGTTAAGCTGCTTCTGTAATGCTGAGCAAAACAATAGCAGCATCCAGAGGAAGAGCCTGTTATGTTTCAGGTGGGATGTTTTCAACCGGTCAGGAAACTCGACCGCTCCCAGCGCACAGCAGCGGCACAAAGGACAGGGGACGCTGAACAGCATGGACCAAGGGCCTGGCCAAGCGGCGTGGGCGGCTGGGAGCGCGCGGCAGGACCCGGCGCTGGCCGGGGACACAGCCCTGCCGGAGAACGCTGCCCGCCCTGGCAGCGCCACTGCCGCCTCCTCTTTTCCACCTGCCTGTCCGGCCTTTCATCCCTCCAAATATCTGGACAACACCCAGGTATGTGCCTGCTCTTTCACCGCGTCCTGACGCATTGCTGCTGTCACCAGTCTGTGCCATGGGGCTGGCAGGTGGCTCCGTCCCAGTCGGGGCAAGCGGTGAGGGCAGAGGCAGGCTGGCAGTGGAGCCAGGGAGCAGCAGCCAACCCATAACCCAGGGCCAGGCAGCAAAGGGCTGCCTCCTTGCAACCAGGGTGGCCCAGAAACACAACAGATTACGACCTAACCCCGCTCTGGCCCGTCTTGCCCCCTCAAAGTGACGGTCTTGGGGTCCAAGCTTGTGTAGGGGAATGGAGCTGAGCTCTCCTGCCCCCCCTGCAGCCAGCGCTGGCCAAGGGCCTGCCTGGACCTGTAGTCCCCCAGCAGCTCAAGCCACAGTTTGTGCACACCCGGGCAGGGCAGGGGCCAAAGGAGCGCAGTGAAGCCCAAATCCCGCTCAGGGTGTAAGCGTGACCACAGCACCGGTTGTGGTTGGGAGCTACAACAAGGACCTGCAGGGCTGCCCTGCCAGCTGAAGCAGCGTGGGTAACCAGCAGCAGTGACCGTGGGACATATGTCAGGTGGATGATGTCCAGCTGCAGCAGAGCTGGGCAATAAGATGTGGGGAGCACAGCGAAAGCAGGGATAGTGCAAGAAAACCTGCTGGGGAGGAGATAATGAATTTGGTTGCGAGAAGCTCCCCCTCTGGCACAGAGTGCCCTGCCAAGGGACGCAGCATGGAGGGAGCAGGGAAAACTCAGGGCCGGGAATGTTAAAACGCAGAGAAAGAAAACGAATGGCCAAGAGATGAAGAAAACGAATGGCCAAGAGATGAAGGCTTTGCCCAGAACCCTGGGTCCTTGCCTGCATCATCACAGGCTCTACGAGAGGCAGTGGTGGCACCTGGGCTCTCTGGACCCGAGTCCCCAGCACCATGCATGCACAGCCACACAGCCGTGCGTGGAAAGCCGAGGCTCTCGGCCATGCTGAGACACGAGCCACATCTGCTGGACTCCAACGAATACATGGAGCTGTGGCTTGTCCCCAGGATAATGAAAGGGGGACTCGGAGAGCAGCCAATGTGTGAACTCCCTAGGTGAGCAGCGAACGAGAGCAATAGGCTGTAACAGGGAAGGCAGAAGGTCCCCAGAACCCAGGAAACACAAATTCTCTTGGGAAGATCAGAAAGCTGAAGGATCACAGGCCAAGAGAGGGAAAGTCGTGGGGGTGGATGCTGAGCTGGCTCCAACCTGGCCTCTCCAGGCAGCGGTTTCCACCCAAGTTCCTCTGCTCCTCTGGCTCTGGCCGCATGGTCAGTACCAGGGCAGGAAGAGGACTGGGGCCTGCACACATGTTCTGCTCCGGGCTGTTCCCAGCCTGCTACAGGCTGGATGACTTTACCGAAGCCCCAAGGACTTCTCCTCCACCCTGTGCCTTCAGCCTCCAACTGCACCTCAGCTCTCAGCTGTGCAGCCCCTGAAGCTGCCCACACCCTCATTTTGACCTCTCTCTGCCTTCGAGCATCGGCCCCAGCACGGCTGGGGAGGAAGGGAGGAGCATGCCGGGGGGAGAAAGCCCCTGACAACATCAGGCAGCCCCCACTCTCCCGGCAGAATGGGCAGCGGCCATCCCCGGGGGCCCTGCTGCAGCTGGGCTAGTCGCCGGGGCCGGGATCTGCTGCACGCTGCCCTCCCCGAACATGTGCAGTTCCTGTTTGCTGTGTCTGTACAAGGCAGTGGGAAGTGGGGAATTTACTTACACCTCCTGCTTAACAACCCTGGGAGGCTGGAAGGCTTCAGGCCGCTTTAATTTACAGCCCATCTCTCCAATCTCTCACTCGTTCGCTGCTGCTTTCTTCCTCCTTGTATTAATGTGACCCAGGTACCTGCCAACAATAATGGACTCTCTTGCGGGGGCGGCCCCTCCCTCCCGGCGCAACTTCTACCTTTGCCTTGATACGAATTGCTCAAAAATTCAAATGAAAAAAGAAAAAAGGCGAAATCTGAAAGGTTGGGGTGGGTTTGGAAAAGCGAAGCGCAGTGGTTCTGGGCCCGGCGCCAGTAGCCGGAGGGTACACATGTGCACGCTCTCCCAGTAGGGCCTTCAGCAGCCCTGTTTTACAACCACCTCGGCACACACTGCAGAGTTCACGCATATGGCCAGACAGATGTGTCTGGCTTAAGTTCAAGGCTGGAAAATGAAGAATTATGGAAGTGAAGGGCCCTGGGCATTAGAGAGGGCGGAGGTGAGGGGGAGGGGAGCCAGGGAGAATTTTTCCTCTGCTGAGAAATCCTCATCTGGGCTGCGAAGCTGGA
Source organism: Scopus umbretta (assembly GCA_013400535.1). Lineage (NCBI taxonomy): Eukaryota > Metazoa > Chordata > Aves > Pelecaniformes > Scopidae > Scopus > Scopus umbretta. The sequence goes on along the minus strand of VZTL01055856.1, from coordinate 110,369 downwards.
GGAAGAGGGGTTGCGAGCAAGGAGGCAGCCAACAGCCATGCATGTGCGATGGCTCTTAAAGCAACAGTGTGCACTGCCAGGCATCTGCTCCCAGTCCAGCCAGTTTACTTCACCAGCTCCCACTGGAAAACATGATCAGATCAGGCCAGGGCCAGGACAGGATCACCTGTATCCCGTCTGTTTGTCCCCATAACGATGGCAACACTTTGCAAGCAGTGCTCTGGCTGCAGCAGCCGTTCACAGACTATTTTTCCTGCCGCTGGCTCCCACATGAACTCTGCTGTTCGCGTCCCACCCTCTCCCCATCTGCCTGTGCCCTGCTGCACAGGAAAACCGATTTCTTGCAGAACCTCGCTGCCACGGAGCGACTGCCCCTGGTGGGGGGACAGCTCGCTGCCTGGCACGCACTGCACTGCAGCCATCAGCTAAAGCACTCCCCTGCCAGGGCTCCTGGGTGTGCTGGCAGCTCCACCGAGAAGCCGTGTCTGGCTTCACGAGGGTCCCAGGGGTCCCTGAAACATTCATCTCAAAGGCCTGCGAGGGCAGATCTTACCCTGGGTGGGGACAGCAACACCGATTTGGCCCTTTGGAAGGGCCAAAGCTAAGCTCGCTGCTGGGTTTCACAGAGGCAGTGCAGGGCACCTACACCCAGGAAGCTCACGGTGCTACGGGACATCCCGAGAGGCCGTTGGTGCTGCAGCATGGCAGGGAAACAGCTGCACACCATCGTCACAGTGAGGCAGGATCAGCCCATGTACCAAAGCAAACCAGCTCTTCAGCCAGCTTGGGCGCTGCAGTCACGCAAATAGTCCTACCTGAATCTTGTCTTGACGACGCTGTTGCTCAGCCACTTTCCTGGCCAGGGCTTGCTTCTTGGCTCTGAGCTCCTTGATGTCCATCTCTCCTCCGCTGCCTTCAGCCTCAGAGTCATCTTCAAATGCCTCAATCCTCACATCATCTTCCTTCTTCCAGGAAATGCAGAAAGACAAAAATCAGGAGAGAAGTCATTGTAAGGGATGATGGCGGCAGGGACTGTGTTCGTTCTGCTTTCCCCCTTCCAGCAGACAAATCCCCGCCACGCGTGGTCCATCACGCTACTTGCTGATGGGTGACTGACTCTTTCTTAACATCCAAAAGAAGCAAGCAAAACAAAGAAATAGTAAGCATCCAAGAAATGACAAGGTGAGACAGCAGGCAACGTGGTGAGGGAGGGCAGTGACTCAGCAGGGCAGGGGCAGCCCTGCTTAAAGCTCTGTTCTAAAATCAAACTCCCTAGCCTTGGAAAACTCTTCCCACAGCCCTGGGAGAGTCACTCATACTTTATAGGCTTCAGTTCTATAAAACCATGTATTTCCCTGTCTCTCCGCTTTGCCTGGCTGTTTAGGCTGCCCATCCCTCAGAGCAAATGCCGCTTCTCCCCACCTGCCTGCAGTGGGGCTAAGCCATGCTGCTCTAACACTGCTGCCTCATCCGAGGCTGGCCACACAACCTGATCATCTCGACAGGAAACTCAGATCCATGAACGCAGGAGACCAAGGAGCCCATTCCCCTTCTCCCTTTTTATCTCTGAACAGGCCAGAGAGAATCCTGCACCCACCCCGAAACTTCCAGCTGATCTGGAACAGATGTTTTAGAAGGAGACACTCAATCTTGATTTTAAAGCCCCTCATGATGGAGAATCCATTGCGTCTCGAGGTCAATCATTTCAACGGTTAATTACGTCCTCTGTTAACATTTGTATCCTACTTCTAGCCTGCCTTTGCCATGCTCCTGCTGGCCAGGAACCTTGTCTTTGCTGAACTGAAGGGTCCTGGTTCTCCAACCTCCTGCCCGCACTGGCACTTCTCGACAATGTTGCATCTTCACCCCTCCTAGAGACCCTTCTCTGGTTCTCCCCACCGGGAGGTCTGCAGACCCTTCCCAGTATGCCTGCACTACTTGAACTGGAGGCCCCAGCGTGGGCCAATGCTGTTCCCACCTCAGGTGAACAGTGCGCTGGCCTCTCCCTCTGCACCCCAATCTCCGGGACACAGGAGGGTGGAAGGCGGTGGCTGGCGTCCAACTGGGGATTGGCCACAATCCAGTTCACCCCCCAGCTCCGCTGCTCTCCCCAGTGGCTCCCTGCCCAAAGGGGAGACCACAAGTTCCTGTTCCTCAACATGTGTCTTGCCAGCAGCTGCCTGCAGGCACATGCTGTCCATGAACCAGGCTCTGCTGCTGACCCAGACAGCCCCCTCGATCTGCCCAGACCCCCTTGCTCCCCAGTGCAGCGACCATGGGCCTTCCCAAGCCTTGCCAGTACTGATCTCCCCTTCCCTGTACAAAAGCCAAGGATTGTGATGGGGCTGGGAAGAGGTCCCAGGTGGGACCTGGGCAGCAAAACCTGCTCTGAGCCCCCAGAGGGCTGCAGGGGATGGATCCTGCACAAGAGGAACCCCTGGAGGGAGAAGAGCATCGCTCCACTCCCTGCCCTGCACAGGCTGCCATGGCACGTGTGAGCAGGAGGGACGCAGGCAGGAGCTCGCAGTCTTGATTTAGAACAACCCCAGCACTGCACAGTCGCCTACTCAGTCGTTTCACCCGGACTGCACACCCGCCTGGCCACAGAACCATGTACTCTTCTCTCCTTGTGACTTTTTAGCCATGGGAAGGAGGAAGACAGAGCCCTCAGGCTCACTTCCCTCTGCCAGGACAGCCTGGACCACAGGGGATGGGGGGATGCTGCCAGAGGGACAGTGTCGCACAAAGGCCTTGGTGAAGAGTGTGTGTCAGATGCAGATCTGCTGCGGTGGGTCAGGATCCGCTTGCCCAGGCTGGCGGTGATCACGCTGGCAAGCTGGAAGCTCTCTTGCGCTCAGAGCCCAAGGAGGAAGCTCCAGGGTTGAGCAACAAGCTCATGCAGAGGTTCCCACAGACGAACAGAGACTGTGGGGACGGGGCAGGAGGGAGCTATTCTCCATCCCGTGTTTGTTCATAGCAGAAACTGGAGGGACCAACCCAGCAAGAGGAGTGCTCCAGAGAGCAGAAGCATTCCTGTCACGACCAGGTGGAACTTGAAGATCCCCCCACATCACACGCTCTTGGAGGTGTCAGCCTGAAAACCTCCTGCATCGCCTCCAGAAGAGGACAAGGGTCCATGTCTCCCACCTTACAGAGACGTCTCTTGCTGCCTGGGGTTTTGCTCTGAGCCCCAGGGCAAAAAAAAAACCAACCTAAAATCTGTCCCCTGCTCAGCCAGAGCTGGGTGCTGGGACAAGGAGAGTGCCAAGCACGTTCTTGCTCTGGGCTCCTCTAGCTGTCAGCTCCCTGAGGCGCAGAGGGGCCACGGGCCACCCCATGCCAGCAGAGCAGAGGTGCTGTCCCCTGCATGGGGCGATACACCCGCCTGGCTCTGCCGCGCCTGGCCCCGGTGCAGGGAGGGAACCTGGAGCGAGCCTGGGCAGTGCCGGGCCACCCAGCTCCCCGCTCCCAACGCCTCTGCCCCTCTCTCCTGCTTCCCTGGCCTTTCCAACTGCAAGATTAAACAGAAGAAAAGAGTCAACCTGCAGAGCGGCTGGCAGGGCCCTTAAACACACACACGGAGCCTGGAGTGAAGCAAGGCCTACAGGAACAAGCAAGGGCAGAAAAACAAGAGTTGAATTCCTTAATCACATCAGGATGTGAGAAGCAGGGGAGGGACGGGGCGCCAATGTCAGCTCTTCCTGTACGTGTGCTGGAGGCTGGAGCTCAGGCCTCCGCCACAACGAGCTCCACGGCTATAAACTTGATCCTGAAGCTGAACCCTGACACCCCCTCGCCCACCTCCTCTCCCGGGGCCGCGGCACTGCACATTATTAAAGCCCCCCCCGCTTCGGGTATGAAAAAAGCAGCATCTGGAACTCATAGCAGCGTGTGAGATAGAGGCAGGCGGGTTGGACTGGCAGGAAAGGGCATGAGCAAAGTACACTCAGGAGACAAGGGCTGTGCACCATTTGCCCCCCCTCTGTCTCCCCCCATAAAATGCACACGCAGCTACGCTGGCTATAAATAGCGGGAGCTGCAGGGCAGGCAGAGGCTGGGCCCCACAGGGGTGATTCTTCCTTCACCGAGGCGCGCTCTTCCCGCACGGTACCTGATCTTCCAGTTGTTTTCCCTCTTGGCTTCCCATTTCCTTTCCCATGGCGTCTGGGACGGGTGCCACTGACACATATTTTCCACCCTTGAATGCCAGCAAAGGCTCTTCTTGTCCACAAAGGGCTTCCAGGAAATACTTCAGAACTGTGACCCTCTTGCAGTCGGCTGCAATAACCTACGGGGTGAGGACGAGGGGGTTGGGGAGAGGGAAAGGAAAACAAAGTCAGTGTAAAGGGAGGCAGACGGGCAATGGCCAGGGGGAAACGTTCAGGACTGAAAGGCCCAGCGGGATGCAGGTGGCACTGCACAGCACTGTGGGGATGTGTGGGGTGCCCCTCTTCTTCTAAACAGGAATAGAAGGGGTTTGCCCACGCCTTGGAGTCCACTGTCCCCAGGGAAAAGGAGACAGGCAAAGTGAGCGCTGATCTGCGTCCTGTACTCCTGCTCCGTGCACCCCAGGGCTGTGGGACTGCCAGGGGGGCAGCCAGCCGCCTGCCCAGCCCTACCGAACGGGGGGAAATCCTGCCGAAGCATGAGAAATGAATGATGTGGCCTGTCCTTACTGTTTCATTTTGGCTCAGTCACCAGAATCTTCCCCCNCCCCCCCCCCCCCCCCCAAAAGCTGGGGAGGGATGCAGGTGTGAGAGCGGGCAGGTGCGGGCATTTGCGAAAAGCCGAGCCCCTCCTCGTCTCCAGCCTGACCCCGTCCCACAGGCCCATCTCACACACCAACTGGGGAGCCCCGTCAGGGAGGCTGGGATGGATCTGGCCAGAAGGAAACTCAATAGCTCGGGTAATTATCCAATTTATGAGGCTCTCAAATGGAGTTTCCAGAGTGCGGGAGTCCGGTGCCTCCACAGCCCCGTCCCGTGCGGCACAGCCTCTGCTGGCGCCTCCACCACGACTGGCCTCGGCTCAGACCTCGTCCCCTTGCAGCAGGGCTCTGCACCTGCAGAGCTTTCCCCTGGTGCTTCCTGCTGACCAGCATCACCCCTGGAGAGCAGCAGATTTATAGGGAGAAAGTCAGCAAACAGGGTCTAGAAGTGCTGCATGCTCTGGAGACAAAGTCCACGCTGATGCCTGAGCTCCTCCTGCCCCCGCAAACCACCCCGTTTTTACTCCGCTTGTAAAGAGCAAAGCAGCCTCAGAGACCGCCATCCCAAAAGGGTCCCTGCAGGTCCCCAGCACCGGGATCCCGAAGCCGGCTAGAGAGCCAGACCCCATGCAGGTGACTCAACCAGGCACCTCGCAGCCAGGGATGCTGCCTGCTCTCACCCTGCGTGCCCACGCTGTGCCATACCAATGCTGCATGCCCCGGCCCCGGCTTGGCGGAGACCGGCTTGTCACCCTGCCATGCCGGTGGCGGTGCGTGCCCTGGATGGGGCTGTGCCGTGGCGAGCGGAGGGCTGGCAGCGGCATGCAGCCCCGCTGCACCAGGCTGCCGTGAGAGGAAACTTCTGCTCTTCCACAACGCTGCCAGTTTCCTCTCTGCGGGCTAATTTTAACCACCGAGTTGCTGCAGTGCGTGTCAAAAACCTGACCCTCCTCTGACCTCCAACCTCCCACCCCAGCTACTGCCTGAGTGAGGCACCTTCATGCACCAGCCGTCGGGCCGCCTCCCTTTGAAGCTGCCCCCCTGGGAGCCCATGTCCCCCCCGGTACCTGCACCGACAGGCAGAGGGGGAGAAGACGACCCTTCCTCCCCACAGGAGGCAGTCACTGCTGCGGAGAGGGGGTGCAAGCAGGGTGATCGCAAGAATGTAATATTTCAGGGAGCAAGGGACCCGTAACTACCGATTCTGCTCCTACAAAATGTGTCCTACGGGACGGAGGTGAGCAAAGGACGAGGTGACGCAGGCTCAGCAGCCCCAGGAGCAGGTCGGGCTGCTGGGTACCCTCTTTCCCAGGAGAGCCTTTTGCTGCTCAGGACATCCAGCCAGGAGCAACCCCGGCAAGTGTCATTGCAGGAACATTTCCATCCTCCTGGCTCTCCTTTAGGAATGGTTCTGCGCAGGGGAAAGTCAGAAGGAAAGAGAACAAGAGCAAAGCGGGAATGGCTGTCATGGGAAACATCCCTCCTGAGAGCTCTGGGCTGCAGCGGCCCCGGGGGAAGTGGTGGAAACCTCACCGCCTGCATCATCCCCTGCAGACCAGGATCCTGAAGCTGCGGAAACCCGGCCCGACTCACACAGGGTGACTTCAGCCCAGGGATTTTCCAGTCCTGGTATCTGCAGTTCCCTTGTGCCCAGGCTGCTGGGTGAGCCAAGCACCCACCGCGGCTGGCACAGCTGCGGGGATGCGCCTGTGGCAGCACCGGGGGTTGAGCCCTGCTGCCAGCAGCCCCGTGCCATGGGAGGCCAGGATGCGGCCAACAGCAGCAGCATCGGGGGAGGGGAGGCAGAAACCGGCTGGCTAGGTGAGGAAGAGATGGGCATCTCATCCTGACACCATTCCCAAGGGATTTCTCAAGACACTTCTAGAAATAAAAGCCATCGCATCTAGTTTAGGACCCATGAGCTTTTCATGTATGCATGAGGGGCTGGGCGCTGACACAGCTGCAGCGCAGCCATCTCTGCACAGCAAAGGCTTAAATCTTGCTGTCAGAGCCTCCTGGATTGGGAACGATCAGGCGTATTGCAGAAGAGCTCCCTTCACCCGTGGCTGGGGCTGGGGACGGGGACAAGGGAAGGTGGGTTCACTCCTTCCTCCCCTGAAGAAGAAACATGTAGGAAACACCAGATTTCCTGCCAAGCCAGCACAGCCCAATGCTTAAATTCAGCTCATCTGCTGGGGAGAAAAGAGCCCAGCTGAAGGCCCATGACATAATGCCACAGCAACTCGTCTCATGAACACATTTTTCCAGCCCACATGAATGAAAAACAGGGAAGGAGCAAATGCTCTGCACATCCCCATCACGTGAAGCCCTGCTCGAGGAGGACATGGCAGAGCCCCGGCCTGCCGGCAGCCAGGCTGGCCCCACCGCGGGGCAGCCCAGCCTCCGAGATGCTGGGAAAGAAGTGACCTGTGACTGGTACCCAGGTCTCTCTCGAACAGCAGACCTTACATGCCACAGAGCAACCCGCTTTTTGTCAGAAACTTCCTGTTTCGGAGTGGAAATGTGAGTGCCCGCGGCAGCGCCGGGATGCCCAGGGCAGCAGGGACTGCCGTGAAGGCACTCACCGGGTCACGTGGCAATTCCTCACTGCCGGAGCAGAGTGCGGTGAGGATGCCAGGAGCCATGCCCACCCTTCCTGAAGGAATGGTCAAGTACAAGATGACACCGTGTCGATGTATTTGGTGATGTGGCAGCAGGCAGCCCAGCCCTGGTGGGGAATACAGCCGCCCCATGCACCCTTCCCCCTCCGACCGTGCAGTGAGACAGCAGGAACTGAAAGCCTGGCTTCAAGTCATCGCTGGGTATTAAAATAGGCCTGACACGCACGCAGCCGCTCTCAAAGGAAAACTGAAACTGAGAATTGCTGAAGTGGTCTGGTGCCCCCGTCCGTGACCCGGGCTCAGTTCCCCAGAGGCGTGAGCAACTGAGGCATCGCTGAGCCCCTCGCCACCGAGGTGCCTTGCGGGGACACGTGGCTTGGGGACCAGGCACGGGGTGGAGGTGGCTTTGGCTGCAGCAGCCCCAGTTGCCAGCCTGATTTCTTCAGGCCAGGAGACGAGAGGTTTCTAATCTCCTGCTGCATCAGACAGGCTAACCACCAGCTCCCAGCACCAGCCACCCACCGGCTGGCTGGCGGCTGCTAGGGCACGCTGACGAGGCTCATTAGCGCTCCGACTGCTAATTCATGGGTCATACATTAACATACTAATCATTGAGTAAGCCACAGCAGGACACACATTAACACACACTAACTGCCTGTAGAGACCCGCCGGGCTGCACATTAACTGTACCAGCTGTTGTATTTTCAAAGCCACTTTGCAGTGCCAGTGGCACCAGGACCCTGCGCGTGTCACCTCCTGCCGGCGGCAAACAGGGTCGCCTGGTCTGACCAGGGGTCCCCAGATCTAACCAAGCTGATGCCCTCCATGGCCTTGGCTGTATTTTCCCCCCCAGATGAAAGAGGCTGAAGGGGAAAGCTTCCCCGAGCGCTGTGTGCCGCTCTTTAACAAGAGGAGGGCAGAGCACTCCCGCGTGGGGCGGCCGGCACCACATCCCTCACGCCAGCACACGTCCTCCAGGAGATGCAAGGGGAGGGAAGGGACTCGCTCCAAGAGCTGTGAGTGCTGTGCCCGGGGGGGACGCACGCACCTGGGGCCAGCGGGGTGACACCCGCAGAAACCAGCCACGGTCTCACTTTGGGTCAGAGGTGCGCCTGGAGCCAGGGGGACAGCCCCTCTGCCCCCCGTCCCGGCCCCGCTGCTCCGCACACGGCTCTCCCGCAGCTAAGCAAATCGCTGTCACACCCACCGCCGCCTTCAATCAACTTTTACAACTTGTTAATTTTACGCAGCGTCCTAAAGAGCAAATAACTGGGAGGCAGGAATGCAGACTCCTTCAGCTAGTCCAAAGAGCCTCCAGCAGCCAAGCCAGCTGGCCAGGGGAGCACCGCTCGGCCGCGGGGACCTGCCACATCCTGGGGGGAACTTGGTCCAGAGAGGGCTGCCCGGCGCCCTCGGCAGCCTCTGGCACCGCCACGCTGCTGCCGGCGGTGCGTGGAGGGACCCCAGGAGCTTCCCTCTCAGCAAAACCTTAGACTCCGCAAGCAAACAGGAGGCAGCGGCTTTGGAGGTTTCGCTTGGAGGACAGGCTGCCATTGCCGGCTCTGCATTCCTGTGTGCGAGGGGGAGACACGAGCACATCCTGACAGCTGGAATCAGAAGGGGAAAAGGACATGAGAAGTTTGAGTCATAGCATGGAGAGATCCCATCCCAGATTCGGAGATGGGAATGGGATAGGACCGGGACTCAGAGCCAAGCTCCAGCACAATCCAGCACGGGAATAACACTGTTTTTGCCACATCGGTTTAAACATGGCTTAGCTGAAGGAGCTGAACGATGCTGAAACCAAATGAGCCCCAAACAATCTAAACCATGCAGCATCTACACGGCCCAGCTGAAACATTTGCACTGACCCTGCTAAAACATCCACGCAGGCCATGGCTAAACGCCTCCCAGTGCCCTGTGCCGCCTCCTCCCGTCCCCGGGGAGCCAGCTCGGAGGGCGGCCCAGCACACTGGAGGAGGAGCATGGAGGAAAGTGCCCCGTTTGGTCTCATCCCTTCTGGATTTTCATCTCACAGGCTCGCACAAAAGCTTGACTGGGTTTAACCCTGGACTTCTCACAGCCCAGCTTCTCGGGGCTCTCATTCCCCATCCAGGATGCAGCCCAAGGAGCCCCTCACCCTGCCCAGCCCTAGATACAGTTTGGACGAGTTTGGCCACCTGGGTATGGAGGACCAAAGAGTCTGTCACGGCTGGGCAGCAGCACTTGCAGCTGAATCACAACCCTGGTTTCTGCAGCTGAGAGTTGACTACAGCCACAGCTTCTCTCAGAGAAATTTCTAATTTCGACTAATCCCACAAGCAGGCTTGGTGGCCACGGATCCCACATGCCTGCAACTCTGTGCACGACCCAAGAGAGCAACTGAGGCTGCAATGGGGCCCAAACCAAGGCACCATGGGCTCTGATGTATCTTGCTGCTGCCCTGGCTCTGCAGGACCCACTGCCAGCATGGGCAGCACCTAGCACCAACCAGAGAGCATGCATGGGGAAAGGATCCACCACATCCATATCTCATACTCCATCACAATAGAGAGGTGCATCAGAAAACACCCAGGGAAGACAGAGAAGCTCAGAAGAACCACTCCAGTTGCTCTTCCCCATTGTCACTGCTGGAGAACCACTTTCTCTGCATAGCAGGGGCTCCCCAAAGAGAAAGCGTAGCCATGTCTTAGCCAAACCTCTCTCCCAGAACCCTGAGCCTTGCAGAGGCACAGCTCCAGCCTCTGCACTGGGGCACACAGTCTCAGACGAGTCATCGGAGCAGATGTGCTCTTGGCCTGGCAAACGTCTCCGTCTTTCCAACCTCTGCCACGTAGCTCAGCCACAACTGGCCTTTAAAACTGGAAAGCAGCATGGAAAGGGAGCCAACTGCCCACCATCACTAGGGCTTGCTGGGCTAGGACCAGCCTTGGTTGTCCCACGCAGTGATGCAGAGAAGACACATGGACGATATAAAGGTGCAAAGCGATAGATCTGAGCTGAGTCACCCAATTTTTGGTGTCAGAGATCAGAAGAAGCCCCAAGTAGCCTGCACAGATCCCTACCATGAAGGTCCTCAAACTGCACCCAAGGCACTCAAACCTGTCACCACTGTCAGCTGTAGGACATAAAGGTGAGGGCCAGCGATGCGGGGGAAGCTGTGAGCAGTTCTGGGGCTTGGAGCCTGCTCTCAGCAAACCCTCCCCAGAGGAGGGGATCCCTGCACTGGCATGCCGAGGTAGCAGCCCTCCCCAGAGCTGTCTGTCTGCCAGGGGCCAGTTCTCTCTCCCTGACTGGCACCTAGTGGCTGTGGGGCAGGAACACAGACTGAATTTTTACTGATCTTGGCCAGAAGACATTTAAAACTCTGTATGGAAACCCCACACTGCCACAGGTCCCAGCCTACATCCTGAAACCCTCTGTGCTGCGGCACAGCCTGGCACTGCCCTACAAAACATCTCACAGCTCCTCCAGACTCTCAGTGGAGCCAGGTCCTCTCAACTCTTCCCCTTCTTGTTGATGGCTTACCATGGGGCTGGGAAAAGCTGTTTGTCCACCCCAAAATACACCTGAGGGTGCTGCAGGAACCTTTTGTGACTTGTGTGGAAGAGTCAACACCGAAGTCACCTGAAGCAGATGGTTTGGATGGAAAGCCATCCTCCAGACCCCTCTCGAGCTCCTGTGCCCAGGATGACCTGGAGAGCTGCCTCCAGCCCAGCCTAGGACCAACTACTCCTCTGAAGCATGAGGAGCTACGCAGCCCAGAGAGGAAAGTTTCTGATGGTTTCTAAACCAAGCTTTTAGCTTTTGCTGATGCTTGGAAAGCCTTGCCCTAATGTCTTATTCACCTGTTAAACATGCTAAAGAACCTTTTGTCAGTTGGTCTCTCCAGTGAGCAGCAGCATTTGCAGTAGGGAGTAGTGGGCTCCAGGCTGCATCCGACACCTTGTAGGCAGGAGATGGGTGGTCAGCTTATTTAATTTTACCCCCACCAGCCCTTTCCTACTGGGCAGCAGCAAAATGAGAAAAAAGCATGACTTTAGCCTGGGGGAGAAGTCCCAGAGAAGATGATGGGGTACAGGAGGTCTCCACAGAGTGATGGAGATGTTTCATCTGGTTCGTGAGTGTGGCTCCTGCCTGGTTCTCATTGTGTCCTCAGGCATCACTGCCAAGAGCTCAATGAGAGCTACGGGCTTCCCCACATTGCAAAACATTGCCTCCAGTAAGACACTGCAGGAATTTCTGCCAGAATTTCCATGGGAGAAAGCATCTGCTTCCACCCCCCCCATGGCCACATGCCCCAGTGCTGGGCAAACCGATCCCTGCGGGTGTGAAATATCTGGGGCATTTCTGTTCTCCGAGGTGAAGCCTTGAGCACAGGACCACACATTTCAATCATTTGTTGGGAGAACAAGGGGCTAAAAAATCACAGCTTTAGAAGAGGCCTGTGAAAGAGGCAGATGACAGCGAGTCACAGACAGGGACTCCCTGTTGTAGCCATCTTGATGCCCTCCACTCTCCCACCCTAGCTCCCAGCAGATCCCCAAACTTCCCAGGCAAAAAAAGGAAAATTCAGGCCACAGAGTAAAGCCAAGACAAGCCCAAAGGAGCCCGCTCTGCTCCTCCCTTGCAGGTCCTACTGGAACACCAACCAGGGAAGTCAAGGGAAAGCCTGCCCCAAGCCTGTGGTCCCAGGCTGGGGAAGGAGGAAGGCAAGATCCATGTCCTCAGCAAAGCCAATATGGCACCGCCATCAGCTTTCGCAGGGCATGGGCTGTTCTCCCTGCTGCAAGAGCCTCCAGGCTTTTCCTTTTCAGGGACTGGGGGAATTTATTTCCTCTGCCATTTCGGAAGATGCCTGCCTTGCCAGAGATTGTTTTGCAGAGTTAAGAAAGATAAGAAAGTGGTTAGCAGGCTCTTTGGTGGAGGAAGGGAGGATTGCTTAGTAAGGGAAAGGGGACCGCTCTGCTCTCGGCAGACACATACTGCCCCTCCTCTGAGGCCACCGCTCCAGGAGATGCTGGTCTTGGGGACGAGGCCTGTCCATCCCCACACCTCTCCACCCCTGGCGTTTCTTGGGTATATCTGCTCATGGGGCCACACTGTGCTGGTGACCAGAGAAGCTGTTCCTGTGCCAGCGCTAGGATCTGTCTCTCCTGGAATTTGGGAAATGCGGCTGATGAATGTTCAATCTAACATCTTCACTGCGAATCTCAATGTGCTCTTGCAACAGTAAGAGCCCTTTTTGCAGGGTACATAAAAAAAAAAAAAAGACAGGAGCCAAGTCTAGGCTGCCCACGCCATGGGGAAAACACCGGAGTTATCTGGCAACCTCCCTGTTTCAGAAAGCAGCTCCTGAGTGGCGGCAGGAGGGAGCTGGCCTCACCAGGGCGTTCGCATGGAGGAAGCCCTGAAGATGTACAACTCCTGCCGAGCACGTCCATCCCTGGCATGCCAATGTGTTGCAGCACTATGGGGAGGTTCAGCTCAGCCCCTCCAGAACCTACACCCACCCTTCACCCAGGCACCCTCCGAGCAGATAAAGGCATTGTGCACAGCAGCGGGACAGAGCAAGTGTTTTGCTCTTGCTGATAGCATGGGCTCTTTCACAAGGACTTCCCCATGGAGACAACTGCCCCGTGATTCGACCCACGGAGTAACTCAGTGATTCCTGTCCCACGGGGCAAAACACCAGTATCTGGGGTAGCAGAGGTGGGAAGTTGGGTGGTGGAAGGAAGAGAGTTGCAACACAGGAACGGTGCAGTGGGGATGAGGTTCTACCATACAAAAATACCAAAAAACGTCGCAAACCAGAGCTCACCCTTACAGCATCCACCTGCCCTGCCCGCACCATCCATCTCTTGCCCTTCCAGCGTGAACTCTGCTACAGGCAGCGAGGAAACCACTGCATTAGCCACTAACACCCACAGCATGGGTGGACTTCCACCCCCAGAGGTGTTAACAGGCCACCGCGTCCCTCGCAAACCTGACTTCTGACCTCAGCAGTGGGAGGGAGAGGAGAGGTAAAAGCTGCAATATTCTGCCTGGTCCTGGCAGAGCTGGTCGGGAAGCTGTTTCTGTGAGTTTACACAGCTTATACGTTCTCCATGCAGTTCCTGGACGCCTTCCATCGCAGATGAGAGTTCTATGTTGAATTTTAAGTTTGACCACAAATATTTAAACTTCCTTGGACCACAAATGCTGTATCTTCTTTGTGGTTTAGTTGGCACCAAATGAGTATTTATAGATCCCTATATGTCTGTCTGTCATTTAAATATCTCGCAGAGGTGCCAAAGGCTTCAAAAGTGGAGGGGCTCCTCCGGCAGACCCCCTAATTCCTGCTCTCTGCCCTTCATTACTTGGCACAGGCAAGGGAGAGGTGCAGACGCTGGCCAAGCCCTTGCAGAGGGCACAGCTGCTGCTGGTCTGAGCATTTCATACTTGCACTCTATTAAGCTTGCTTTTCAGAGAATGTCATCCGAGATCCCACCGTAACTTCCACAGCTCCTTGCCCTGGTGAATATTTGAACTGGGATGAAAGTCTTTGGAATTTTCTCCTCTTCTTTTAGGAAACTGAGTCTACAGGAGACTGTTTTAATGGGAACTGCTAAAACCTGCTAAAGCAGCACAGCTCCCACCTGGCCACTGCTCGCAGCCTCCCCACGGGTGTTTTCACTTCCTCAAACACAAGCAATTCTCAGAGGGTGACAATCCAGACCTGCTGAACTGGGATCCTGCTCTAGGGCAACTGCTTAGAGCGGTTAGTCTCAGTGGCAGAATGATACCGAATTCAGGGAAGGCTGTTCGGGAAGGAAAACGCAATCAAATAAACACTGTAAAATGTGCCTCCTAAGCACCCCATGCCAAGGGAATTCGGCATTGCTGTTGCACGGAGCTGGATGGGGAGCAGAGAGCTGAGGGTCCCCGAGCTGACACTCAGATGGGTGAGCGAGTTACAGGGAGCGGCAGCCCAAAATCTGAGTTAACGCGCATGCGCGCACCGACTCGAATCAGGTTGTGTGTGTTTCATTTCCTTCAGGCTTTTTAGCCTAGGACACAAATTGGACGCTTGCCCCACCGATTTTAGGGGAACTTTTGAACACGTAGCAGTGTGGTAGATGCTGCTCCTGCGACGCTGCTTTTACCACCCTAGGGACCCAAGCCACCGGCTGGTCGTGGCAGCACTCGGGGAGCTCTCCCGCACATCCCACCATCCCTTGGGAGCCACAGAGCAATTGTGTGCCCAGGGCAAAAGCTCCAGCGACAGCTGCCCACATCAGAGGAAACAGATACCTGAGTCAGAGCAATGCGATGAGAAACCTCCACTCCACAAACCAGAAGCCAGACTGAGCAACGTCAGCACCAAGCTGCCCCACCACTGCTCTGCATGCCTTGCCGGCCCTGGATGCTGCTGGGGGGCTCGATGCACTCCAGCTCCCCTCAACTCTGGAAGCTGAAAGAGAAGCAGCTTTGCTTTGAACTAACAAGCAAGCGAAGCCCATGTGAAAGGGCAGCTAGTGGGGCTGGGGCTGCTGCATGAAGGGAGGAGTTCCTCTGGCCGTCGGCTCCTCTGTCAGGGCAGCCGCTAAATTTCCTTAGAAACAGAATGTGGGGATACGGAAGGCAATGTAATAACACCAGAAAAATGCCACCACAGCTCGGTCGGCTGTGACACCACAGCCCCAGAGATATTAGCAATACTCTTTTCCACCCACCGCAAGAACCACACTGGCAGCGCGCTCCCAGCAGCTCGGGGCAGGGCGGGAAGCAGCTCACACCACTTCCAGCAGCCACTTCAGGGAGGGACAAACCCTGTATTTTGCTTTACAGTGAAATGCTGCCACTTAGGGGACTCCTGTCGACGTTCTTGTGCCTGAAAGCCCATGTCCTCTTCGAGAGGGGGCTGCTCCAAGCAAGGCACACTCGGTTACTACCAGAGGTGTAACTTTATGCAGTGGATGCGAGCTCCAGCCCGCGCGGATCCTGCTCTGCCTCTAAGGAAGCAGCGAGTGCAGCTCTGCTACTTATACCCAATACTCTGCTCTTTTGGCAGATGATTAATGGCCCAAGCCTTGTAGTTGCTTGCTTCCAGCAGAGAGCTGCAAACACACCTAGGGAAGGGAAGGGAAGGGAAGGGAAGGGAAGGGAAGGGAAAGAGGAATTGGAACAGCGGCTTGTCAGGAGAGGAAAACTATTCGCTGCGTCTTTGTTTTCTGTAGAGCTCCTCCTCCCGGGAGCGGGATGCTGAGCACAGAGCAGGGCCCCTGCCCCGAAACGGAGGAGCTGAACCAGAACAATAGGGTGGGGACTCTGGATGGGCCCCGACAAGTGGGGTGGGCTGGAGTGGGGGCACCGATCCATCCTTTTGACTTCATTCACACTTACAGCTGCACTAGAGACATTTCCTGAAAGCACAGTAGGAAGAGAGGGGTATTCGCTCACTCCACCCTCCATCTACCACTGTCCTTGCGATCCAGCCGTGCACCGAGAGCCAATTCTGGCCTCTGGCAGAGCTGCAGGCCAGACATTACAAGCGCTGGTGTGAGCAGCGCAGGTCCCCACCCCATGAGCAGCACGCAGACTTGGAGCAGAGAGGAGGGGTGCTGCAGCCAGCAAGAAAAAAAAAAAAAAAAAAAAGTAGGGAAATGCAGAGCGTTTGAGCATGTCCAAGGTGGCCCTGAAGTTGGCAAGGAGGTGTCAAGAGTGGGATCTGAGCATTTGGCTTCGGGACAAGGAAAGGTGCAGCCACTGGCCGATGCCACATGAAACGAGGCAGAGCTCCTCCCGCAAAAGAAACAAGGGGAGCGCCGGCTGCGCTGCACAGGGCCTTTGAGGCAGGGCCCGTGCCACAACGCACCCACCCCGGGGCGACCATACTGCTGGGTCTACAGCGCACCGTCTCCTGACGATGACATGACCTGCAACGCGGAGCAGGGGACTGAAAACTGTGCAGCAAGCCCCGCGCCTGACCCACTGCAGCCCGGGAACCCGCGCGTCCCCGGCACGTTGTGATCCTGCATGTGGAGCCTGAAAAACAACTTTTTT